>WNNJ02002878.1:0-13314 GCA_012934845.2 Pomphorhynchus laevis | reverse complement strand
ATATATATATATATATATATATATATATATATAATATATATATATATATATATATATATATATATATATATATATATATATATATATATATATATATATATATATATATATATATATATATATATATATATATATATATATATATATTATAGTTGTGGGTGTTTTTCTCACAGCTGGGGTCCTTTTCAATGAACTCTTTTTTTCAATAAATATTATCTCACCAATATTTCCAGCAGTTTGTCTTTGAGAAAATAAACAACAAAGTTATTTATTGAACGTTTCGGCTTTTTGCCTTTATCAACAGCGAAAAAAATGTGCACACGCGCGTGTGCACATTTTTTTCGCTGTTGATAAAGGCAAAAAGCCGAAACGTTCAATAAATAACTTTGTTGTTTATTTTCTCAAAGACAAACTGCTGGAAATATTGGTGAGATATTTATATATATAATATATATATATATTATATATATATATATATATATATATATATATATATATATATATAGAATTGGATATCATGAAGGAAGGATTCTGTAGCTGGTTTCCAATGCGAAAGTCACCTCGTGTGACCTAGCAACTATTCATTACATAAATAAGCATCCATCAAAGGATCACCAGTCCCGATTTCAATCGATCTTCATGATCTCATACGATATATATATATATATATATATATATATATATATATATATAGATGGTAGTGAAGATGCAATGCAGTCCTTCTTGAAGCAACTAAACGACAGACAAATGAAATTTACATGCAACCTAGAGTATCCTGTGAACTTCCTTGAAGTTAAAATCGTAAAGCTAAGTAATACTAGGCGAGATGTATTCTCAACGAGGTGCTACCGTAAACCCCAATCAGCACCAATGTATTTACACTCAACTAGTGCCCATAGTCAATCGACGAAACGAACAATGGTGTATAGTGAAATACGGCGAATTATCAAGGTTTATAGTACCCAACACTCTAGTTACAATGCGTTATCACAATTAACAACAGACCTACTCGAGCGAGGATATAAAAGGCGATGGATCGGCAAAATCATGGATAAATTCGCGACAGTATCAAGTACAGAGCTTTTATCAGCACAACCCAAAAGACCGATAAAGGCTGCATGTGTGACAACATACCACCCAGCCTTAGCATCATTAAGTAGAAGAGTGGTAGAGGCGTTAAGGATGTGTAAAACGCATGGTAAGCAACCAATAGTATACTTTAAAACTTATTAGAGGCTTAAATTCTCGTTCGATCTAAATTCAACATGTCCGAAGAATCTGGTGAACTGAGTTTACAAAAACCGAAGTTCGATTGCATGCAGAGCAGACTTCCCTATCACTCCTAGACGATCTGATGGTAGCCGGCAGCACTTATCAGTAGGGTGTACTACTATCAGTCGTTTCGGTTGCCTTGTGATATATTTAAAAAGGCATCTCTGAGAATTTACTTACGTAGTAGCACGGCATAGCCCCTTGAAACAAACAACGTGGTTTCCGATCATCCTAATTTTATTCGGCAGGAATTTTAATTGTTGTCGCTGCTTGCTTCCTCACATGATCCATTTATAGGATACGTTTATATAGTTTAATTACAGAATGTGTAAAACTGTACTCCGGGAGCTAAAAAGCTTCAATTTTATAATCGTTGATGTTGCCAAAAACCGGAGTTCAATTGCTTAAAGAGCAGACTTCTGTATCACTTATAGACGATCTGACGGTAGCCGGCGGCACTCATCAGTAGGGAAACTACCATCAGTCGTTTTGGCTGCCTTGTGATATATTTAAAAAGGCATCTCCGAGAATTTGCTAACGTAGTAGCATGGGCATAGTCTCTTGAAACTAACAACGTGCTTTCCGATCATCCTAATTTTATTCGGCGGGAATTTTAATTGATGTCGCTGCTTGCTTCCTCACAGGATCCATTTATAGGATACCTTTATATAGTTTAATCGTAGCATGTGTTTAACTGTGCTCCGGGAGCTAAAAAGCTTCAGTTTCATAATCGTTGATTTTCCAAAAACCGAAGTTCGATTGCATGCAGAGCAGACTTCCCTATCACTCCTAGACGATCTGATGGTAGCCGGCAGCACTTATCAGTAGAGTGAACTACCATCAGTCGTTTCGGCTGCCTTGCGATATATTTACAAAGGCATCTTCTAGAATTTGCTAACGTAGTAGCATGGGCATTGCCAATGGCAGTATAACGGAGTTATTAAGCAAATACATCGACAAGATTATTAAACCTCTCGTTAAAGAGATGCCATCATATATCGAATCATCTGATAGATTTATCCATCGATTAGAGTCTATTAAAATCCATATTGACGAAGAAACAATGTTAGCTACAATGGATGTTGATTTGTTGTATACTTCTATCGATCATGAAGTTGGTGTAAACGCTTTACTTTACTGTATGAGACGCCGTGATTGGCCTAACAATAAAATAAATTTTGTAAAGGGTGCAATTGAAATAGTTTGAAAAAAAAAATTTGAATTCGGTGGACACTATATCGACAACAAAGTGGAACAGCTATGGGCACACCTATGGCACTATCATTTGCAATTCTGTTCATGCACGTGATTGAGCAGCGGATACTTGGGTCATTAAATAATCCACTTATTGAATACATCCGTTACATTGATGAAATATTTTTTATG
Organism: Pomphorhynchus laevis; assembly: GCA_012934845.2. Classification (NCBI taxonomy): domain Eukaryota; kingdom Metazoa; phylum Acanthocephala; class Palaeacanthocephala; order Echinorhynchida; family Pomphorhynchidae; genus Pomphorhynchus; species Pomphorhynchus laevis. The sequence goes on along the minus strand of WNNJ02002878.1, from coordinate 10,656 downwards.
TGTAAAAATCTGGACCATGCACATAAGTCCTTAACGAAATAGATGAAACTCAGAATTTTGCTGAGTATAACGATATTATCCGAAACATCCGCAATCAGAGAGTCACTATCAATGAAGATGGAGAGTTAGAAGATGAACCAGTTGAAAGAAATCAAATTCAAAAAATGAGATCCACCCAGAACAGACCAATCCCTAGAATAACAACAGCTTCTGGACAAAAAAACAACATACCAAATCAAGATCGTCCAAACCCAGATATTGATGACATAAACGATAGATTTGAAAAATTATCGTTTGATAGATTAAACTCGTAATTAAGATGTTATTATACAATTTGATAGTACATCTTAATATATCATACAATTTTATCGATGTTATCATACAATTCCCCTTCCCCCCTTTCCCTTAATAATACATCGTAATAATACAATTTGATCGTAATTAAGATGTTATTATAAATAACATCTTACATAAATAATACATAAATTACAAAATAAATTATACATAAAATACATACTTCATACATAAATTTACATAAATAATACATAAAATACATACTTCATACATAAATTTGTGGAGTCAACTATTTCAATCATTATTACTCCTTAATAATATTTATAAGATCTCGTTTGTATTTAACTAATTATTCTTATTTAATTAACTGACTTACTTATTTATCTATTTGTTTAATTAATTATCTATATGCAGTATTAAAAACAATATTAAATTTCAATTTAGAAATTAAAATTCTAAACTTAGTGAACACTAATACATCTGAATTTAGAACTAAAGATATAAGAGCTATACAACAAAACTCTTAAAAAAACAGCATTACAAAAGAATCAACGAAATTTCAAATTAAACTATAAAATCTTCAACAATTACTGATAAAATAGCTCACATCATAATCATCATAATTGTCATACCATCGGCAATAGTTCTGCTTTCTCTTTTAACTATTAAGGACTAGAAAAGTGTCAAATTGTTGGAGAAATTTAAACAATCGTCATTTTAAATTAAATATAAGATTCTTTCTCATCTAAGAATATTATCACCTTTGATTAAAAAGATATTCACATCAATCATGAGTAAAGATCAATACATTAACAAGAAATTCCTAGACTTAGATCTTGACTTGATCAATGCAACTAGACATGAAATATACGAGTCTGACGCTCTAAACGCAGGAGTGGATGGAAACCTCCAATTAATAGAGAATAAAGACGATAGGAAAAGGAGAGAAGAAAAGCAGCAGAAACTGTTAAACCAAGCCCCAAATATCAGTGTTATGCCAACAGGAAACCACCATATTAACACAACAGTAAAAACATACTTTAGTACAAGTTTGCAAAATATTATCCCTGACAATAGTAGATGTCTTTCAATTATAAAGAATTTGATGTTTAGTGACGAGGACAGGATGAAAGCCTTTTTAGAATCATGAGTCAAATCATCTCCTATTCGACTGTTCCATTATTAGAATACTCGACTTATGCTTTCACTCACTAAATCACGAATTTAAAATGAATGTGCTTCATTCCATCAAGAATGACAAATCGATAAACCTGTATTGGTGTGGGTTTATAGATAATGAATTGTCAAGGGTTATTTCTGACCAGCAAACATCTTTAAAGGATTTACAAACTGAATTGAGAGGAGTGTTAGATCGATTATCACCTGTTAGTAATAACTTGAACTCATGTTCTGAAAGAATGCCCAGCCTATTTTCCACGATTTCAAAAATAGCGGAGGAACTGATAGACTTGTCAAAAAAATCAGCGATTAATTACAAAGGAACTGACAACCATAGTGGATGATGTTAAAATGTTAAAAAGGGTGAATTCCTTAGGAACTGACAATTATTCGGAAACTTCCTCAGTATGCACAATCAAAACCAATCAAAACCAGACTCGCAGCGGACGTGGTAGTAAAACACACAATAGAAACAGGTCACACATTTTATTACATTCTGTTCAAAGGAGGATTTAGTCTCAAGAAGAAAGAAAACGTGCTGAAATGCGAGCAATTGGACGTTTCGCGTCTGATGATCCATTCGGTCTCAATAACGTATCTATCTATACTTATAAAAATATATGAGTTTAATTGCTAATTAATGTGTGTTATTGTATGGTAAATTTTGAAAAAGACGAAAAGCCGAAACGTAAAAATATTTTTCCTTTTTGCTGAGCGTTCGGTGTATTGACAAATATTTATTATATACCACGCATCCTATATGGATCCTAAACAGCGGTTTATTCAAACACAACCTATAAATTTCCATATCCTGAATCGGATCCCGCTCAGTTCTCAGCAGAGGTCTGCAATCCTTGGACACGCACAATTTTTCAATTTTTGTACACAAAATTGGATACAACTGAAAGGCCTGAAATTACGTAAATCCATGGCAGTCAATTGGAAATTTGTCAACGTTCAATATCGCAATAAGATGGAAAATGAATGGAATCGAGCATTGTTTGATTGTAGCACGCGGCTTACCGCATTCTTACGTCGACAATTCACTCACGTTTACAGTAGCAGTCAAAATTCAATCGATTATCATGTTTACGATCGTTGCTTAAAAATAAAAGTATCCAAGCTTTCACGTTAGACAAAACGAACAGTGTATACCGAACAGCTTAGAAACCTCCAACTCTATCCAAATCGACGAGCTAAACCACTACGTCCACGTTTTATTCCGACATACGCTCAAAGGAAGATAGAACACTCTACTGATATCACACTTACTGAGGAGCAGGATGAACTCCTCCAGCTGAGTCTAGGATATTCAATCAATACAAGAGTAGATCGCTTCTCTCTTGCCACACAATTGCAAAACGTTGCATCAAAAATGATACAACCAATATCTGAATCCGACAAACCGATGTTTAACACACTATTCGCCAGACGTATCTGGAATCCTTATATCAAGAAGGGTGTTATAAACAAACATTCATGCAACTTGCCCAGGCACCTTCAACGAGCTCTAAAAGAACTACGCAGCAACAAAAACTATGTAATCAAACGTGCAGATAAGGCCGGGCAAGCGATTATTTGGAGTAAGACTGCGTATATTTCCGAAGCTTATAGATAGCCACATTTCCCAATTTTCGAAGTCTTAAATAATACTCAACTTTAAAAAGCGTCCGAGGCGGTAAAAAAACTTTTTGTTTACTTCTGTATCGAAAAAATCGCTGTAAGCTAATGAAGTATCCGAACTCATTGTCCCGCAACCGAAACCGGACGTTTTTTTATCTCCTTCCTAAAGTACATAAGACCGAGAGGAAGGCCAATAGTAAACTGTTTTGGAACAATAACTGAACGTCTTTCTAGACTTTTACACGCACAGTTGATGCCACTCGCGGAGTCAACACCCTCATATGTCAAAAATTCGTAGCAAGCCAAACAACGTCTAGCAAATTTACATCTAGAAGGGCCAACGAGTCTTATAATAGCGGATGCTTCTAGCTTATATACAAGTATTCCTCGTGATGAAGGCCTAAAGGCCATAAGTGTTACAATGAAAGAAGCTGGATTGTCGAATAGACAAATAGATTTCATCTCTGAGGCGCTAGGATTCGTACTAAAAGAGAACTACTCAAGTTTAACAACATAATATATCATCAACAAACCGGAACTGCGGTGGGAAGTCTGTTGCCCCAGCCTATGCAATCATTTATATGGGATGGCTCGAGCGTAACTTGTGCGAGAAATATAAGGACCAGATCCTCGAATAGATACGATATATAGATGATATCCTTATCGTTTGGAAAGATGACTTAGCTTCAACTACCACATTCACTACTCACATCACTAAACAAGGTGTTCTACAACTTACATCCCCGGTTGGAACTAGTACTAATTTTCTCAACCTAGAAGTATTCATCAAGGGTCCGAAGAATGAAACTCGTTTTTGACGCAAAGAGTCAAGCGTACCAATATATATACATGCGGGAAGCGGTCACCCAACTAGTATGAAAAGAGAAATGGTTTACGGTGAAGCCCTGAGAATGAGTAGGAATTGTGATCAGGATGTAGACTTTAAAAAGTGCATGTGTGACTTGACATCAACGCTATTCGGTAGAGGGTACGAAAGCAGAACAATAATAAAACAAATTAATCGTGCCAGGAATAGGCGAAAATTCCCACGAAACACAAATACGAAAAATTCGGACGCATATCACTCTGTAATAGTTCCATTTCATCCATGGCTGACGGGATTTAGAAAGGATATTAAAACAATGTCAAGATATGTCAATAATCTCCTAAGTATGGTCGGGACTACCTGCGAAAAAACACAAGACAAACTTCTCTCACCTAATGAGTCAGAAACTGAAAGACAAATGTTCTTTAATGACGGTGAAGGAAGCGGATTCCAGCCGATATCTGCAGACAGGATCGACGCAACATCACACTCTCAAAAGAACCCACCTACATTGCCCCGAGAAAGAATCAAAGTTGTTTACCATGACACAGGTATAAGTGCAATCAAAGTTTTTACACTAACAGAAGAGTCCCTGAGATGCGGGATCATGCCTGTATTACCCGTCGTAACACACTACATTGCATATCTAATTGAGAGACTCAGGTTTGTCAACTAGGTTCTCTGGGAAAGTCGGCAGACTCAAGAAACAGCAGGCAGGAGAAGAAATAGCAATAACAGACATATTTGACTTCCAACCAATAGGGTGTCCTCCGATCGTCCCTCCCAAAAATTCTAAGTCAGAAGAGGAAATACCATTTCTGGCTATTATAGTTTACATGCTATTGAATGTTAGAATAGGGAAATTAGACCCCATAACCGGATCAGATTATGCTCAAGGATTGGCGGGCAACCTTAAAGTGTTAATGGGGCAAATTCCGTTTGACTGCTCTACCGAAATGATTGACAGGTACCCATTCCGTTTAGAATTGCTTGTTCACAGACAAAGCTATGTATTGAAAAAGTTAGCTGCGTCGATAAATTACTTCATGTCTAATACCCAATGCGGTGAATTGCTGAAGATAAGGTATTCCACCATAACTACGAGATATGAAAACCTGCCATTCTCAAATATGTCCTTGCGGCACACAAGTTCCTTCCAAACCAGTCTGCTACTGATTTCTCTACCCTGTTAGTCATAAAGCGACCCGCAAAGGAGATGTTCGAGATATTCAACTCCCCGGACGAGGTTTCCAATACTTGCAGCATGCTACCCTACTCCAGAAGTCTAGACTTAATATCGAAGAGTCAGTATTCTCTGAATGAAAGTCACGGACTCATCACCACATTTATAGCATTCCTAGACCTACTAGGAAAGCACAAGTTTCTGAATGTCGCTAGATGCGATGTAGACGTCAACACTTACTTAATGCTAGCTGTGAAAATTAACTCTTGTATAGGAACTACGACCGAGATAGGGGAATACTTTTATACCTCAGAAGAGGCAAGATCGGGTATGGCCGCCCCAATACAGTCTAAAGGCATGATTTTGAGGGACGAAGCTAGGCTCCTCATTAGGAAAATACAGAGTCAACAATCCATCCTATCTAGAAGAGACATTTTACTCCCAAAAAATGCCGCTATCCAGATCGCTCAACCAAGGAGGGGATCTCTGGCTGAGTATATCAGAGGTTTGCCTCTTGAACTAGAGATGCCTCCGAATTTGAGATCAGATGAATTTGCAACATACGACCAAACGATGATAACGACACCTCAAGCTATGTATCTGAGACCGTATCTGATACATTCTTTACACCTGCCTACATATATAATGTTTTTAGTCGTGCAACAGTTTTTAGTCGTGCAACAGTTTTTAGTCGTGCAATATATAGGAGAGAAAAAGAGATTCCTTAATGAAGGCTAAACAGCAGAAGGGCAGACATCAAATCATTACTTAATTCTAAAAACAACAATCCAGAAAATAATAAAAACTATAATACAGATGGAATTGTCACACATATAGTGAAGCAACACAACGGAGATGAATTAATGATTGAATACATATTAGTTGAAAAAAATATATATCACTAATTAAAGAACGGTTAATAAAAGAATCGAGGTGGCAAGGTCAATTAAGAACTTACAAATCATATGGTTTAAATAGCGGCACAATTTTTGAATGGTCAGAAAATGACTGATTTCTTACGCGGATTTTGTAGCACATACGAAGCTCTGTAATTGTAGATTTGTGACATAGAATTTTTTTGAAAAAGCGTATGAAACGCGAAAACTAGTAAAATAACGTTGTAAATTGTTGTCATCTTTTAACCACCAGTTTATTGAAAAATTTGGAATATATAAACGAATCATGGGTGATCCTGGAAGACAGTTTAGCATACAACCAAATATATATATATATATATATATATATATATATATATATATATATATATATATATATATATATATATATATATCCATTGTAAACACTAATGCCGGGACCCACCCAGGAGTACTCGTTGAATAGTTTGAAATTGCAACACCGGCTAAGCAACAAAAAGATAGCTAACGTTTCGGCCTGTGGCCTATTTCAATCTACAACACGAAAAAGACAAATGAAGTTCCAATCAACAAAGTCAAACAAGAAAACAAATCTCTACGTAATACCCTAATCCCATCCGTAAACATGCTCTTTATTTAACCCATTTGTGTATCCGTTAGCAGCTGCCCAATCCATCTCTGCTTTAAACGTCGTCTATCTTGCGTATCGCTTACGCCGTGTTCATTGACGGTGTAATCGAATACATCTTCATCAGTGTTGTGTGTCGTTAGGCAGTGGTTAACAATCGCATCGCGTTCTTCTGATTTTTTCTTTAGATCACTACTTCTGTTGTTCAAGCGCCGGTTCATCGTCAACCCCGTCTCACCCACATATTGTGCGTTGCACACTTTACAACGCGCTACGTACACGTCCCCCGCAGAATTGCACGATGTATTTGCCTTTATGGAATACTTTAGGCCCGTGCATGTGCTTTGAAAAACCTTAGTTTCACTTATATTTGAGAAGCATTTTGCTCTAGGTCTTAAGCATCGTCTACAACCATAATGTACTCGAGACTCTGTAGATGTCTTCAACCTCGACGATGTGAGTAAATTTCTTAACTTGTTCTTCGCAGAGAAAATGACCCTAATACTCTTCTCATTTTTACCAAATTTCCGTCTCATCGCTGATACTGTGCCAGATACAATCCTCGGTAAACCGCTAAGTGCGTTGTGGTATGGTATGCACAGCATGCAATAGGCTTTCTTACATGTAACACTTTTCGCAGCGTACATCCGAGTAAATGCAACGTTAATCGATCGATTTACTTCGCGATGAGTGTATCCTCTCATTAACATTTCATCCACTAATGCGTTGTATCCACTTTAGTCTGGAGCTGGCAGTGTTGCATATCCGCAGCACCCTTAGCATTTCATTGATTAATGTGTTTCTTTTCATGTAGAACGGGTGTGCACTTCGTGGATGTAGAAACACCTTTTGATCACTGTCATTGCGAAACATCTCGGTAATCAATTCTCGCCTTATTTTATTGCCTGAAATTGACACATCCAGAAAGTTAACTGGATGGCTCCGGTCTACAGTGAAGTTTAATGAGCCGAAATTTTGCAGTCGCTCTATGAACATCGTCAGAGCTTCCTCGCTGTCCTGCCACGCTACAAAAATATCATCAATATATTTCATCCACAAGAGAGGTTTAACTGTTTCTAAAGATATCATCTCTTCTTCATATTCTGACATGAATAGAATCGCGTAGCTGGGAGCGACAGGCGTTCCCATGGCTGTGCCAATAATATGCCTATACATTGACCCATTAAAATTAAATACGTTTCCTTCTAATATGATTGTTAGTCCCTCTCTTGTCATTTGTCGTTGTTTCTCACTCCATCCAGCACGTTGCATCGCCTTATCTACGTTGGCCAACCCTTGATCGTGAGGAATTGATGTGTAAAGAGAGGTCACGTCTAACGTTAGAAGCACACATGTATCAACTATCAATTCCTTATGTGTGTTTAACTTATCAAGAAACTCCTTAGTATTGCCAATGTAGCTGGTGACCGATTGTGCGAGATATTTTAATAGAGTCCAGGAAACGCGACAATTGTTCTGTGATAGTACCTACATTGCTAACAATAGGTCTTCCTTTACATGGTGAGTCGTTCTTGTGGATCTTCGGTAACATGTAGAACCTGCCGGGAATTGTCGTAGCACCAGTTCCAAGTAGTCGATGAGCAGTGTCGTTATCCAAGGTTCCCAAACTCTGATATTTTAGCACGAACTCCGTCATTCGATCCTTCACAGCCTCCAGAGTATTAATGTCTGCGGGTTCATAGGTATGTGATTGTAGCTGTCGTATTCCTTCGTTTATATAATCCAAAGCTCCCCATACTACCATTTGTCCACCTTTATTTGCTTTTTTCACAACAATGTTTTTGTTACTATGTAGTTCCTTTATTCCTAGAATTTCGTCTTTTGTGAAGTTTGGTTTGTTACTGTGATTAGGTGGAAGTTTGACATTAGGATCAAATACATTTCGCTCAAAATCGTCAAGTGCTGTTTTTCGCTGATTGTAGTCGGACAAATCTGCGTTTGCAGATTTGTATGCAGATCAATCTGCGTGTGCAGATTAAAGTATTCCAAAAGGCAAATACATCGTATAATTCTGCGGAGGACGTGTACGTAGCGCGTTGTAAAGTGTGCAACGCACAATATGTGGGTGAAACGGGGTTGACGATGAACCGGCGCTTGAACAACAAAAGGAGTGATCTAAAGAAGAAATCAAAAGAACGCGATGCGATTGTTCACCACTGCCTAACGACAAACAACACTGATAAAGATGTATTCGATTACACCGTCAATGAACACAGTGTAAGCGATATGCAAGATAGACGACGTTAAGAAGGGATTGGGCCGCTAAGGATACAGAAATGGGTTAAATAAAGAGCATGTTTACGACAATTATTACTAATGTATCATTCAATGGATGATCCGGGACAGTGTCAGTTTTCCGCAAATCTAATGGATATTAATAATTGTATCGCACCTGGAGCGATCCTGACCAGTGAGGACAAAACAAGGGCATTAGCGCATCGACAATTTTTACGGTTCTGCATACAGCACAATATCACACCGCGAGGTCTTAGAATCAAGAAATCAATGCAAGTAAGTACGGATATCCTACGTAGAATCCCATACCGCAATTTTGTGAACAGCTGGAATACACTTACAAAACAGACGGAGATGAAATATGTTCAAATACTTTGTGACTTACACTCGCAACTGGAAAAAGATAGTACTGCCGATATTGACCATGATCTTTACAATGTAATAATAGAACGAAAGCGTAGAAAACTATCGAAATGGCTTAAAAGAAACGTAAACGTATATGAATTAAAATCGACTTCAAAACGACGGCATCGAAGATTCATACGATTTCGCTACCAAAATAAACCGTGTACTGACAATGTTGTTAATCTTACCAGTGAGAAATTGACTGACTCTCAGAAATCTGTCCTCTCTCTCGGATTAACGTTCGTACCTACACCCAAAGAATTTAACCGAATGAACATGATGAATAACTTACGATCCATCTCACATAGAATGCTTTCGAATGTCGATGAACCGAATATGGCAAAATTGCTCAGAAATAGAATTTGCAAAAACGAAGACATTCAGAAATACATAAAACTACAACCGAACGTACAAACCAAATCAAATCTAACGAATGTAGAACGAAAAGCTATAAATGAATTGAAATTGCTGAATCATCTGGTATTCAAGCAAGCAGACAAAGGAGGCAAAATTGTCGTTTGGGACAAACAGGCATATGTCGAAGAAGGCAAAAGACAACTACAAACGGACACATACGAACCAATCACACATAAAGACCATGAAATAATTGTTAAAGAGGTCAATAAAGTAATTCAATCTAACTTTGAGAATAAGATTTCCAATAAAATCGTTGTAAGTAATCCTCAACCTGGGAGTATGTATCTTCTCCCTAAGATACACAAAAACAAATCCCCTTGCCCCGGGCGACCAATCATTAACAACATAGGGACATCAACTGAAAGAATAGCGAAATGGTTACATGTAGAGCTGCACCCGATTTTGAGAGAACGGAGCTCTTATCTAGAAAGTACAGACGAGTTTCTTCGAAAGTTCGAAGAAATAAAGCTATCGATACCTAAAGACTCGATACTTGCAACTCTCGATGTTGAATCATTATACACATCGATTGACCTTACTAAGGGCGTTCAATGCATTCACAATTGGCTGATTCGATATAACTACGACGAACAAGATTGTGCCAAATATACAGAATTACTCAAAACTGTATTGAAATCGAACACTTTCTGCTTCGAAGGTTCGTATTACAAACAGAAAATCGGTACAGCCATGGGTAGCCCAGTCGCACCGGTGTTTGCAAGCCTGTACGTGGCCGAAATTGAGGAAAGGATGATTGAAACGGCACAACTAAAACCATTGGTATGGTTGCGCTACATCGACGACATATTCATTGTATGGACCCATGGAGAAGACGCATTAAGAGAATTTATACAAAGACTAAATGAAGCTAGCGAACTAAAATTTACGAGTAACTTCGGAAAACCTACGATATTCCTGGATACAGAAGTACACAACCAAAGTGCCAATTGGGAGACAACACTCCATTGTA
>WNNJ02000289.1:0-23293 GCA_012934845.2 Pomphorhynchus laevis | reverse complement strand
CCAAGGTATTTTGAAGGATTATAAAATTGCACAGTAAAGGATCATTCAAACGACTGAGAAATATAAAAATGATCGAATAAGCCAGTTTTAAGTTTACTATAAATTTGCCGCAAAAATTAAGATATTTTTAGAAAATGGTATTTTTTAAAAGTCAAGCCCACAGCCGAAACGTCATCATGTTAGCCCTTACAACAGAAAAGTTCTTCCGTTCATCTTTGACGTTTTAAAGTGATTAATAGTATGATGATCGTTAGTGTTGACCAGTAATTATGGGACAGCAGCTTTCAAAATATTGCCGTACTCCATTAAAATCCATGACCATTGTTATCATCCTTGTTTGATGCAATTAGAATGATACACCTGCCAAATTTATTTAAATAATAAAAACAACACAATCCTGCATAATATTAACACTTGATATAAATAAAGATTGTTTAAAAAGAGCAAACTTTAAGTTTACTATAATTTTGCGTTGAAATTAAACAATTTATAGAAAATGCTATATTTTCAAAGATCAGGCAGACCTCAAAATATAAATTAAAAGAACTCATAATACTGCTAAGTGCTTTCAGTAATCATAAAAGTTTAGACGTTACAAATAGTATGCTGATCGTTAACTGTGGAAATTTTTACTAAACAGCAGATTATTTTAGCATATTTCAATGAAAATGCAAGACTGTTGTTATTACTCTTGTTTAATCCAATCTTAATGATACATATGTCAACCTTTTGAATATATTTAACAAATGATCTTATGACGCAACAAATGAATTGACTACTATGAATAGAGATGTCTGATAAGCAATGTTTACGAGAATTTAGCAGTTTGAATAGAGCTATTTAGAGAAAATGCAATTTTTTAAAAGTCAAGCAGGCAGCCGAAACATCATCAAAATAGCTCATACTACGAATGATTGTTTTCGTTCATCTTTGACGTTTATAAGTAAAATAGTATTCTGATCGGTATGTGTTTAGCAGTTAACCGACATCAGCTTTCGACATATGACGTATTCCATCGAAATCTTTGACCATTGTTATCATGCATGTTTAATGCAATCTAAATAAAACAAATGCAACATTCTTAAAAAACATAAAAAATAACACAATGTTGCATTTTAAAAACTCTTGATATTAATAAAGATGGTCTTATAATCAAGATTTTATTTTTCTATAATTCTGCCGCTAAATTTAAGCGATTTATAAAACTGCGATTATTCAAAACTCAAAAAGGCAGCCAAAACGTAATCAAGATGGCTCATACTACTGATGAGTTATTCTGGTTATCTTTGACGTCTAGGAGGGACTCATAGTATGCTGATCGAGAGTGTTGACAAGTTATTAACTAACATCAGCTTTTAACATATTGCCATATTCTCTTAATATCAATGAGCATGTTTATCATGCATGTTTGATGCAATCCTACTGATAGTTATGCCAAATTCTTATAAGCAAGATAAAATGACACAGTGAAGCATCATTATAACGCCTGATATAAATATAGATAATCTGGTAAGCAACTTTTATGTTTACTATAATTTTGACGCTAAAATTAAGCGATTTATAGGAAATGGTATTTTTAAAAGTCAAGCAGAGAGCCAAATAGTCATCGAGATAAATCATACCACTGATTCAGTCTTCGGACATAATTGAAGTTTAGACTTTACAAATAGTATGCTGATTGTTGACTGTTAACGTTTTTATCTACAGCAGCTTTCAACATTTTGACCTGTTTTAATCAAATGCTTGACTGTTGTTATTATGTTTGTTTTATGTAATCTCTGTAATACATATGACAATCTTTTAAGTAACATAAGGAATGACACCATGACGCCACAAATGAATTGACATTTATGAATAGAGATGTTCTGATAAGCAAGTTTTTGTTTACGAGTATTCATCAGTTCGAATTAAGCTATTTAGGGAAAATGCTATTTTTTCAAAATTTTAGCCGGCAGCCGACACGTCATCGAGGTGACTCATACTACAGATTAGTGCTTTTGTTCATTTTTGACGCTTAGAAGTAACAAATAGTAATCTGATCAATAAGGGCTAACAAGTTTTTGCCCGACAGCAGCTTTTGATCTGTTTCAATGAAATGCTGGACTGTTTTTATTATGATTGTTTAATGCAATCTCGATGATACACGTCATCGAGATGCAACATACTACATATGATTGCTTTTGTTTATCTGAACGCTAAGAAGTAACGAATAGTATTCTGATCGTTTTCGTAGCCTAGTTATTACCTGATAGCAACTTTAAAAAATTGCCGTATTCCATTGAATTTATGACCATTGTAATCATGCATGTTTGATGCAATCTTAATTTGACAACTGCCAAGGTATTTTGAAGGATAATAAAATTGCACAGTAAAGGCTCATTCAAACGACTGAGAAATATAAAAATGATCGAATAAGCCAGTTTTAAGTTTACTATAAATTTGCCGCAAAAATTAAGATATTTTTAGAAAATGGTATTTTTTAAAAGTCAAGCCCACAGCCGAAACGTCATCATGTTAGCCCTTACAACAGAAAAGTTCTTCCGTTCATCTTTGACGTTTTAAAGTGATTAATAGTATGATGATCGTTAGTGTTGACCAGTAATTATGGGACAGCAGCTTTCAAAATATTGCCGTACTCCATTAAAATCCATGACCATTGTTATCATCCTTGTTTGATGCAATTAGAATGATACACCTGCCAAATTTATTTAAATAATAAAAACAACACAATCCTGCATAATATTAACACTTGATATAAATAAAGATTGTTTAAAAAGAGCAAACTTTAAGTTTACTATAATTTTGCGTTGAAATTAAACAATTTATAGAAAATGCTATATTTTCAAAGATCAGGCAGACCTCAAAATATAAATTAAAAGAACTCATAATACTGCTAAGTGCTTTCAGTAATCATAAAAGTTTAGACGTTACAAATAGTATGCTGATCGTTAACTGTGGAACATTTTTACTAAACAGCAGATTTTACGATTTTAGCATATTTCAATGAAAATGCTAGACTGTTGTTATTACTCTTGTTTAATCCAATCTTAATGATACATATGTCAACCTTTTGAATATATTTAACAAATGATCTTATGACGCAACAAATGAATTGACTACTATGAATAGAGATGTCTGATAAGCAATGTTTACGAGAATTTAGCAGTTTGAATAGAGCTATTTAGAGAAAATGCAATTTTTTAAAAGTCAAGCAGGCAGCCGAAACATCATCAAAATAGCTCATACTACGAATGATTGTTTTCGTTCATCTTTGACGTTTATAAGTAAAATAGTATTCTGATCGGTATGTGTTTAGCAGTTAACCGACATCAGCTTTCGACATATGACGTATTCCATCGAAATCTTTGACCATTGTTATCATGCATGTTTAATGCAATCTAAATAAAACAAATGCAACATTCTTAAAAAGGATAAAAAAATAACACAATGTTGCATTTTAAAAACTCTTGATATTAATAAAGATGGTCTTATAATCAAGATTTAATTTTTCTATAATTTTGCCGCTAAATTTAAGCGATTTATAAAACTGCGATTATTCAAAACTCAAAAAGACAGCTAAAACGTAATCAAGATGGCTCATACTACTGATGAGTTATTCTGGTTATCTTTGACGTCTAGGAGGGACTCATAGTATGCTGATCGTTAGTGTTGACAAGTTATTAACTAACATCAGCTTTTAACATATTGCCGTATTCTCTTAATATCAATGAGCATGTTTATCATGCATGTTTGATGCAATCCTACTGATAGTTATGCCAAATTCTTATAAGCAAGATAAAATGACACAGTGAAGCATCATTATAACGCCTGATATAAATATAGATAATCTGGTAAGCAACTTTTATGTTTACTATAATTTTGACGCTAAAATTAAGCGATTTATAGGAAATGGTATTTTTAAAAGTCAAGCAGAGAGCCAAATAGTCATCGAGATAAATCATACCACTGATTCAGTCTTCGGACATAATTGAAGTTTAGACTTTACAAATAGTATGCTGATTGTTGACTGTTAACGTTTTTATCTACAGCAGCTTTCAACATTTTGACCTGTTTTAATCAAATGCTTGACTGTTGTTATTATGTTTGTTTTATGTAATCTCTGTAATACATATGACAATCTTTTAAGTAACATAAGGAATGACACCATGACGCCACAAATGAATTGACATTTATGAATAGAGATGTTCTGATAAGCAAGTTTTTGTTTACGAGTATTCATCAGTTCGAATTAAGCTATTTAGGGAAAATGCTATTTTTTCAAAATTTTAGCCGGCAGCCGACACGTCATCGAGGTGACTCATACTACAGATTAGTGCTTTTGTTCATTTTTGACGCTTAGAAGTAACAAATAGTAATCTGATCAATAAGGGCTAACAAGTTTTTGCCCGACAGCAGCTTTTGATCTGTTTCAATGAAATGCTGGACTGTTTTTATTATGATTGTTTAATGCAATCTCGATGATACACGTCATCGAGATGCAACATACTACATATGATTGCTTTTGTTTATCTGAACGCTAAGAAGTAACGAATAGTATTCTGATCGTTTTCGTAGCCTAGTTATTACCTGATAGCAACTTTAAAAAATTGCCGTATTCCATTGAATTTATGACCATTGTAATCATGCATGTTTGATGCAATCTTAATTTGACAACTGCCAAGGTATTTTGAAGGATAATAAAATTGCACAGTAAAGGATCATTCAAACGACTGAGAAATATAAAAATGATCGAATAAGCCAGTTTTAAGTTTACTATAAATTTGCCGCAAAAATTAAGATATTTTTAGAAAATGGTATTTTTTAAAAGTCAAGCCCACAGCCGAAACGTCATCATGTTAGCCCTTACAACAGAAAAGTTCTTCCGTTCATCTTTGACGTTTTAAAGTGATTAATAGTATGATGATCGTTAGTGTTGACCAGTAATTATGGGACAGCAGCTTTCAAAATATTGCCGTACTCCATTAAAATCCATGACCATTGTTATCATCCTTGTTTGATGCAATTAGAATGATACACCTGCCAAATTTATTTAAATAATAAAAACAACACAATCCTGCATAATATTAACACTTGATATAAATAAAGATTGTTTAAAAAGAGCAAACTTTAAGTTTACTATAATTTTGCGTTGAAATTAAACAATTTATAGAAAATGCTATATTTTCAAAGATCAGGCAGACCTCAAAATATAAATTAAAAGAACTCATAATACTGCTAAGTGCTTTCAGTAATCATAAAAGTTTAGACGTTACAAATAGTATGCTGATCGTTAACTGTGGAAATTTTTACTAAACAGCAGATTATTTTAGCATATTTCAATGAAAATGCAAGACTGTTGTTATTACTCTTGTTTAATCCAATCTTAATGATACATATGTCAACCTTTTGAATATATTTAACAAATGATCTTATGACGCAACAAATGAATTGACTACTATGAATAGAGATGTCTGATAAGCAATGTTTACGAGAATTTAGCAGTTTGAATAGAGCTATTTAGAGAAAATGCAATTTTTTAAAAGTCAAGCAGGCAGCCGAAACATCATCAAAATAGCTCATACTACGAATGATTGTTTTCGTTCATCTTTGACGTTTATAAGTAAAATAGTATTCTGATCGGTATGTGTTTAGCAGTTAACCGACATCAGCTTTCGACATATGACGTATTCCATCGAAATCTTTGACCATTGTTATCATGCATGTTTAATGCAATCTAAATAAAACAAATGCAACATTCTTAAAAAGGATAAAAAAATAACACAATGTTGCATTTTAAAAACTCTTGATATTAATAAAGATGGTCTTATAATCAAGATTTAATTTTTCTATAATTTTGCCGCTAAATTTAAGCGATTTATAAAACTGCGATTATTCAAAACTCAAAAAGACAGCTAAAACGTAATCAAGATGGCTCATACTACTGATGAGTTATTCTGGTTATCTTTGACGTCTAGGAGGGACTCATAGTATGCTGATCGTTAGTGTTGACAAGTTATTAACTAACATCAGCTTTTAACATATTGCCGTATTCTCTTAATATCAATGAGCATGTTTATCATGCATGTTTGATGCAATCCTACTGATAGTTATGCCAAATTCTTATAAGCAAGATAAAATGACACAGTGAAGCATCATTATAACGCCTGATATAAATAAAGATAATCTGGTAAGCAACTTTTATGTTTACTATAATTTTGGCGCTAAAATTAAGCGATTTATAGGAAATGGTATTTTTAAAAGTCAAGCAGAGAGCCAAATCGTCATCGAGATAAATCATACCACTGATTCAGTCTTCGGACATAATTGAAGTTTAGACTTTACAAATAGTATGCTGATTGTTGACTGTTAACGTTTTTATCTACAGCAGCTTTCAACATTTTGACCTGTTTTAATCAAATGCTTGACTGTTGTTATTATGTTTGTTTTATGTAATCTCTGTAATACATATGACAATCTTTTAAGTAACATAAGGAATGACACCATGACGCCACAAATGAATTGACATTTATGAATAGAGATGTTCTGATAAGCAAGTTTTTGTTTACGAGTATTCATCAGTTCGAATTAAGCTATTTAGGGAAAATGCTATTTTTTCAAAATTTTAGCCGGCAGCCGACACGTCATCGAGATGACTCATACTACAGATTAGTGCTTTTGTTCATTTTTGACGCTTAGAAGTAACAAATAGTAATCTGATCAATAAGGGCTAACAAGTTTTTGCCCGACAGCAGCTTTTGATCTGTTTCAATGAAATGCTGGACTGTTTTTATTATGATTGTTTAATGCAATCTCGATGATACACGTCATCGAGATGCAACATACTACATATGATTGCTTTTGTTTATCTGAACGCTGAGAAGTAACGAATAGTATTCTGATCGTTTTCGTAGACTAGTTATTACCTGATAGCAACTTTAAAAAATTGCCGTATTCCATTGAATTTATGACCATTGTAATCATGCATGTTTGATGCAATCTTAATTTGACAACTGCCAAGGTATTTTGAAGGATAATAAAATTGCACAGTAAAGGATCATTCAAACGACTGAGAAATATAAAAATGATCGAATAAGCCAGTTTTAAGTTTACTATAAATTTGCCGCAAAAATTAAGCAATTTTTAGAAAATGGTATTTTTTAAAAGTCAAGCCCACAGCCGAAACGTCATCAAGTTAGCCTGTACAACAGAAAAGTTCTTCCGTTCATCTTTGACGTTTTAAAGTGATTAATAGTATGATGATCGTTAGTGTTGACCAGTAATTATGGGACAGCAGCTTTCAAAATATTGCCGTACTCCATTAAAATCCATGACCATTGTTATCATCCTTGTTTGATGCAATTAGAATGATACACCTGCCAAATTTATTTAAATAATAAAAACAACACAATCCTGCATAATTTAAACACTTGATATAAATAAAGATTGTTTAAAAAGAGCAAACTTTAAGTTTACTATAATTTTGCGTTAAAATTAAACAATTTATAGAAAATGCTATATTTTCAAAGATCAGGCAGACCTCAAAATATAAATTAAAAGAACTCATAATACTGCTTAGTGCTTTCAGTAATCATGGAAGTTTAGACGTTACAAATAGTATGCTGATCGTTAACTGTGGACATTTTTAATAAACAGCAGCTTTTAAGATTTTGGCATATTTCAATGAAAATGCTAGACTGTTGTTATTACGCTTGTTTAATCCAATCTTAATGATACATATGACAACCTTTTGAATATATTTAACAAATGATCTTATGACGCAACAAATGAATTGACTAATATGAATAGAGATGTCTGATAAGCAAGTTTTTTGTTTACGAGAATTTAGCAGTTTGAATAGAGCTATTTAGAGAAAATGCTATTTTTTCAAAAGTCAAGCAGGCAGCCGAAACCTCATCGAGATAGCTCATACTACAGATGAGTGCTTTCGTTCATCTTTGACGTTAATTGGTAAAATAGTATTCTGATCGGTATGTGTTTAGCAGTTAACCGACATCAGCTTTCGACATATGCCGTATTCCATCGAAATATATGACCATTGTTATCATGCATGTTTTATGCAATCTAAATAAAACAAATGCCAGATTCTTAAAAAGGATAAAAAAATAACACAATGTCGCATTTTAAAAACTCTTGATATTAATAAAGATGGTCTTATAATCAAGATTTAATTTTTCTATAATTTTGCCGCTAAATTTAAGCGATTTATAAAACTGCGATTATTCAAAACTCAAACAGACAGCTAAAACGTAATCAAGATGGCTCATACTACTGATGAGTTATTCTGGTTATCTTTGACGTCTAGGAGGGACTGATAGTATGCTGATCGTTAGTGTTGACAAGTTATTAACTAACATCAGCTTTCAACATATTGCCGTATTCTCTTTAAATCAATGAGCATGTTTATCATGCATGTTTGATGCAATCCTACTGATAGTTATGCCAAATTCTTATAAGCAAGATAAAATGACACAGTGAAGCATCATTATAACGCCTGATATAAATAAAGACAATCTGGTAAGCAACTTTTATGTTTACTATAATTTTGACGCTAAAATTAAGCGATTTATAGGAAATGGTATTTTTAAAAGTCAAGCAGAGAGCCAAATCGTCATCGAAATTATTCATACCACTGATTTAGCCTTCGGACATAATTAAAGTTTAGACTTAAAAATTGTATGCTGATCGTTGACTGTTTACGTTTTTATCTACAGCAGCTTTCAACATTTTGAACTGTTTTAATCAAATGCTAGACTGTTTTTATTATGTTTGTTTTATGTAATCTCTGTAATACATATGACAATCTTTTAAGTAACTTAAGGAATGACACCATGACGCCACAAATGAATTGACCTTTATGAATAGAGATGGTCTGATAAGCAAGTTTTTGTTTACGAGTATTCATCAGTTCGAATTAAGCTATTTAGGGAAAATGCTATTTTTTCAAACTTTTAGCCGGCAGCCGACATGTCATCGAGATGACTCATACTATAACGATTAGTGCTTTTGTTCATTTTTGACGCTTGGAAGTAACAAATAGTAATCTGATCAATAAGGGCTAACAAGTTTTTGCCCGACAGCAGCTTTTGACCTGTTTCAATGAAATGCTGAACTGTTTTTATTATGATTGTTTAATGAAATCTCGATGATACACGTCATCAAGATGCATCATACTACATATGATTGCTTATGTTTATCTTTGACGCTGAGAAATAACGAATAGTATTCTGATCGTTTTGGTAGACTAGTTATTACCTGATAGCAGCTTTAAAAAATTGCCGTATTCCATTGAATTTAAAACCATTGTAATCATGCATGTTTGATGCATTCTTAATTTGACAATTGCCAAGGTATTTTGAAGGATAATAAAATTGCACAAAAAAGAATCATTCAAACGACTGTGAAATATAAAAATGATTTATTTAGCAAGTTTTAAGTTTACTACAAATTTGCCGCAAAAATTAATCAATTTTTAGAAAATTGTATTGTTTAAAAGTCAAGCC
Source organism: Pomphorhynchus laevis (assembly GCA_012934845.2). NCBI lineage: Eukaryota > Metazoa > Acanthocephala > Palaeacanthocephala > Echinorhynchida > Pomphorhynchidae > Pomphorhynchus > Pomphorhynchus laevis. The sequence goes on along the minus strand of WNNJ02000289.1, from coordinate 13,772 downwards.
CACAGCCGAAACGTCATCAAGTTAGCCCTGTACAACAGAAAAGTTCTTCCGTTCATCTTTGACGTTTTAAAGTGATTTACAGTATTATGATCGTTAGTGTTTACCAGTTATTATGAGATCCTGCTTAATTTAAACACTTGATATAAATAAAGATAGTTTAAAAGGAGCAACCTAAATGTTTACTATAATTTTACGCTAAAATTAAACAATTTATAGAAAATGCTCTTTTTTCAAATACAAGGCAGAACCCAAATATAAATTAAAATAACACACAATACTGCTTAGTGTTTTCAGTAATCATGGAAGTTTAGACGTTACAAATAGTATGCTGATCGTTAACTGTGGACATTTTTAATAAACAGAAGCTTTTAAGATTTTGGCATATTTCAATGAAAATGCTAGACTGTTGTTTTTACGCTTGTTTAATCCAATCTTAATGATACATATGACAACCTCTTGAATATTTTAAACAAATGATCTTATGACGCAACAAATGAATTGACTAATATGAATAGAGATGTCTGATAAGCAAGTTTTTTGTTTACGAGAATTTAGCAGTTTGAATTGAGCTATTTAGAGAAAATGCTATTTTTCAAAAGTCAAGCAGGCAGCCGAAACCTCATCGAGATAGCTCATACTACAGATGAGTGCTTTCGTTCATCTTTGACGTTAATTGGTAAAATAGTATTCTGGTCGGTATGTTTTTAGCAGTTAACCGACATCAGCTTTCGACATATGCCGTATTCCATCGAAATATATGACCATTGTTATCATGCATGTTTTATGCAATCTAAATAAAACAAATGCCAGATTCTTAAAAAGGATAAAAAAATACCACAATGTCGCATTTTGAAAACTCTTTATACCAATAAAGATGGTCTTATAATCAAGATTAAATTTTTCTTTAATTTTGCCGCTAAATTTAAGCGGTTTATAAAACTGCGATTATTCAAAACTCAAACAGACAGCTAAAACGTAATCAAGATGGCTCATACTACTGATGAGTTATTCTAATTATATTTAACTTCTAGGATGGACTGATAGTATGCTGATCGTTAGTGTTGACAAGTTATTAACTAACATCAGCTTTCAACATATTGCCGTATTCTCTTTAAATCAATGAGCATGTTTATCATCCATGTTTAATGCATTCCTATGATAGGTCTGCCAAATTCTTATAAGTAAGGTAAAACAACACAACGAAGCATCATTATAACGCCTTATATAAATAAAGATAATCTGGTAAGCAACTTTTATGTTTACTATAATTTTGACGCTAAAATTAAGCGATTTATAGGAAATGGTATTTTTAAAAGTCAAGCAGAGAGCCAAATCGTCATCGAAATTATTCATACCACTGATTTAGCCTTCGGACATAATTAAAGTTTAGACGTTAAAATTGTATGCTGATCGTTGACTGTTTACGTTTTTATCTACAGCAGCTTTCAACATTTTGACCTGTTTTAATCAAATGCTAGACTGTTGTTATTATGTTTGTTTTATGTAATCTCTGTAATACATATGACAATCTTTTAAGTAACTTAAGGAATGACACTATGACGCCACAAATGAATTGACCTTTATGAATAGAGATGGTCTGATAAGCAAGTTTTTGTTTACGAGTATTCATCAGTTCGAATTAAGCTATTTAGGGAAAATGCTATTTTTTCAAACTTTTAGCCGGCAGCCGACATGTCATCGAGATGACTCATACTACAGATTAGTGCTTTTGTTCATTTTTGACGCTTAGAAGTAACAAATAGTAATCTGATCAATAAGGGCTAACAAGTTTTTGCCCGACAGCAGCTTTTGACCTGTTTCAATGAAATGCTGAACTGTTTTTATTATGATTGTTTAATGAAATCTCGATGATACACGTCATCAAGATGCATCATACTACATATGATTGCTTATGTTTATCTTTGACGCTGAGAAATAACGAATAGTATTCTGATCGTTTTGGTAGACTAGTTATTACCTGATAGCAGCTTTAAAAAATTGCCGTATTCCATTGAATTTATGACCATTGTAATCATGCATGTTTGATGCAATCTTAATTTGACAATTGCCAAGGTATTTTGAAGGATAATAAAATTGCACAAAAAAGAATCATTCAAACGACTGTGAAATATAAAAATGATTTATTTAGCAAGTTTTAAGTTTACTACAAATTTGCCGCAAAAATTAATCAATTTTTAGAAAATTGTATTGTTTAAAAGTCAAGCCCACAGCCGAAACGTCATCAAGTTAGCCTGTACAACAGAAAAGTTCTTCCGTTCATCTTTGACGTTTTAAAGTGATTTACAGTATAATGATCGTTAGTGTTGACCAGTAATTATGAGACAGCAGCTTTCAAAATAATGCCTTACACCATTAAAAACCATGACCTTTGTTATTATGATTGTTTGATGCTATTAGAAAGATACACCTGCCACATTTAATTGAATAATAAAAACGACACAATTCTGCTTAACTTAAACACTTGATATAAATAAAGATAGTTTAAAAAAAGCAACCTAAAAGTTTACTATAATTTTGCGCTAAAATTAAACAATTTATAGAAAATCTATATTTTCAAATACAAGGCAGAACCCAAATACAAATTAAATAACACACAATACTGCTTAGTGTTTTCTGTAATCATGGAAGTCTAGACGGTACAAATAGAATGCTGATCGTCAACTGTGGACATTTTTAATAAACAGAAGCTTTTAAGATTTTGGCATATTTCAATGAAAATGCTAGACTGTTGTTATTACGCTTGTTTAATCCAATCTTAATGATACATATGACAACCTCTTGAATATTTTTAACGAATGATCTTATGAAGTAACAAATGAATTGACTAATATGAATAGAGATGTCTGATAAGCAAGTTTTTTGTTTACGAGAATTTAGCAGTTTGAATTGAGCTATTTAGAGAAAATGCTATTTTTCAAAAGTCAAGCAGGCAGCCGAAACCTCATCGAGATAGCTCATACTACAGATGAGTGCTTTCGTTCATCTTTGACGTTGATTGTTAAAAAGGTATTCTCATCAGTATGTGTTTAGCAGTTAACCGACATCAGCTTTTGACATATGCCAATCGTTAGTGTTAATCCAATCGTTAGTGTTGACAAGTAATTAAATAACATCAGCTTTCAACATATTGCCGTATTCTCTAAAAATCAATGAGCATGTTTATCATGCATGTTTGATGCAATCCTATGATAGTTATGCCAAATTCTTATAAGTGAGATAAAATGACACAATGAAGCATCATTATAACGCCTGATATAAATAAAGACTATCTGGTAAGCAACTTTTATGTTTACTATAATTTTGACGCTAAAATTAAGCGATTTATAGGAAATGGTATTTTTAAAAGTCAAGCAGAGAGCCAAATCGTCATCGAAATGATTCATACCACTGATTTAGTCTTCGTACATAATTGAAGTTTAGACGTTAAAATTGTATGATGATCTTTGACTGTTTACGTTTTTATCTACAACAGCTTTCTACATTTTCACCTGTTTTAATCATATGTTAGACTGTTGTTATTATGTTTGTTTTTTGTAATCTCTGTAATACATATGACAATATTTTAAGTAACTTAAGGAATGACACACTCACGCCACAAATGAATTGACATTTATGAATAGAGATGGTCTGATAAGCAAGTTTGTGTTTACGAGTATTCATCAGTTCGAATTAAGCTATTTAGGGGAAATGCTTATTTTTTCAAACATTTAGCTGGTAGCCGACATGTAATCGAGATGACGCATACTACAGATTAGTGCTTTTGTTTATTTTTTACGCTTAGAAGTAACAAATAGTAATCTGATCGATAAGGGCTAACAAGTTTTCTCCCGACAGCACCTTTGACCTGTTTCAATGAAATGCTGGACTTTTTTTTATTATGATTGTTAAGTGCAATCTCGATGATACACGTCATCAAGATGCATCATACTACATATGGTTGCTTATGTTTATCTTTGACCCTGAGAAATAACGAATAGTATGTTGATCGTTTTGGTAGACTAGTTATTACCTAAAAGCAGCTTTAAAAAATTGCCGTATTCCATTGAATTTATGACCATTGTAATCACGCATGTTTGATGCAATCTTAATTTGACAATTGCCAAGGTATTTTGAAGGATAATAAAATTGCACTATAAAGAATCATTCAAACGACTGTGAAATATAAAAATGATCTATTTAGCCAGTTTCAAGTTTACTACAAATTTGCCGCAAAAATTAAGCAATTTTTAGAAAATGGTATTGTTTAAAATTCAAACCCACAGTCGAAACGTCATCAAGTTAGCATGTACAACAGAAAAGTTCTTCCGTTCATCTTTGAGGTTTTAAAGTGATTAACAGTATGATGACCGTTAGTGTTGACCAGTAATTATGAGACAGCAGCTTTCAAAATATTGCGGTATGCATTTAAATCCATGACCTTTTTTATTATGATTGTTTGATGCTATTAGAAAGATACGCCTGCCAAATTTATTTGAATAACAAAAACGACACAACCCTGCATAATTTAAACACATGATATAAATAATGATTGTTTCAAAAGAGCAACCTTTAAGTTTATATAATTTTGCGTTGAAATTAAACAATTTATAGAAAATGCTATATTTTCAAAGACCAGGCAGACCTCAAAATATAAATTAAAAGAACTCATAATACTGCTTAGTGCTTTTAGTAATCATAGAAGTTTAGACGTTACAAATAGTATGCTGATTGTTAACTGTGGACATTTTTACTAAACAGCAGCTTTTACGATTTTGGCATATTTCAATGAAAATGCTAGACTGTTGTTATTACGCTTGTTTAATCTATACTTAATATTACATATGACAACCTATTGAATATATTAAACAAATGATTTTATAACGCAACAAATGAATTGACTAATATGAAAAGAGATGTCTGATAAGCAAGTTTTTTGTTTACGAGAATGTAGCAGTTTGAATAGAGCTGTTTAGAGAAAATGCTATTTTTCAAAAGTCAAGCAGGCAGCCGAAACCTCATCGAGATAGCTCATACCAAAGATGAGTGCTTTTGTTCATCTTTGACGTTAATTGGTAAAATAGTATTCTGATCGGTATGTGTTTAGCAGTTAACCGACATCTGCTTTCGACATATGCCGTATACCATCGAAATATATTACTATTGTTATCATGAATGTTTTATGCAATCTAAACAAAACAAATGCCAGATTCTTTAAAAGGATAAAATATAACACAATGTCGCATTTTAAAAACTCTTGATATCAATAAAGATGGTCTTATAATCAAGATTAAATTTTTCTTTAATTTTGCTGCTAAATTTAAGCGATTTATAAAGCTGCGATTATTCAAAACTCAAACAGACAGCTTAAACGTAATCAAGAGGGCTCATACTACTGATCAGTTATTCTGCTTATCTTTGACGTCTCGGAGAGACTAATAGTATGCTGATCGTTAGTGTTGACAAGTTTTTAACTAACATCAGCTTCTAACATATTGCCGTATTCTCTTAAAATCAATGAGCATGTTTATCGTGCATGTTTGATGCAATCCTACTGATAGTTATGCCAAATTCTTATAAGTGAGATAAAATGACACAATGAAGCATCATTAAAACGCCTGATATAAATAAAGATAATCTGTTAAGCAATTTTTATGTTTACTATAATTTTGACGCTAAAATTAAGCGATTTATAGGAAATGGTATTTTTAAAAGTCAAGCAGAGAGCCAAATCGTCATCGAGATGAATCATACCACTGATTTAGTCTTCGGACATAATTGAAGTTTAGACGTTACAAATAGTATGGTAATCGTTGACTGTTAACGTTTTTATCTACAGCAGCTTTCAACATTTTGAACTGTTTTAATTAAATGCTAGACTGTTGTTATTTTGTTTGTTTTATGTAATCTCTGTAATACATATCTTATTTGCGATTTATTTATTACGGGTTTACAATCGAACGAAATTCGACAACGCATACGCGAGACTAATGACATCGACAAAGAGAAAGCTTATCAAGTCGCTCGAATGATTAAAGCAGCTCAAACTCAATCAAACGAATATCGACACACACATTCGAATTCACAGTAAATGCCTTAAGGGAAACCAAAGGTTCAAAAGGAAATACTGATATTTCTGAAAGTGAAGAATCTATTGCCGTAGCTCAAAAGCTCAACAAGAAAAGGTGCTACTTTTGTGGTGTAGTTATGCATACAGGAAATCGTTGTCTAGCCCGGGATGCTGAATGTTCATTCTGCTTAAAACGTGGACACTACGAAAAAGTTTGTTGAACTAAGTTGCTTCGATCTCGACGAAAATACAATCGTAGTACTCGACCATACGCGTCCGACTGTGAATCACTTAATATCATATCTTGTCAAAATGCAAATGGTGATGCATCTAAACTTGACGACATGACGGTACAAGTTCGCGTTGGAACACAACAGCTGGATGCTCTTATCGATACAGGGAGCTCTTCCAACTTTGTCGATTTATCAGTTATTCGAAAACTAGGTATTCCTACAGAATCTTGTTGTGTTAGGATTTCCATGGCCAATTCATCTTTTACATCCGTATGCAATGAACGATGTGTATTACCGATATCTTACTGTGACCGAAACTATACTGACATTCAATGCTTCGTCATGCCTCATCTTTGTCGTGATCTCATACTTGGCCTCCTATTCCTGCGCTTGCATTCAAGTGTTTCCATTCGACTTCGAGGAAATGCTAAGCAAGAAACATTAACCATTGGGCAACTATCGAGCATGGAAATCGATATACCGTCGTTATTTTCAGACGATTTTAAAAACTGGAAACCTGCAGCAATTCCGTCACGGCGACGTAATATCGAAGATCGCCGCTTTATTGCTTCGGAAGTAAAACGGATGTTGTCCGAAGGCATCATCGAGCGCAGTCACTCACCGTGGCGTGCGCAAGTTCTTATTGTAATCAGAGAAGGACGTCGTCGTCTAGTAGTAGATTACTCGCAGACCGTAAATAAATTCACGGTCCTCGACGCTTATCCCATGCCCCGAATTGACGACCTGATCGACACAATATCGTCCAATAACGTGTTTAGCACCCTCGATTTAAAAAGTGCTTACCATCAAGTTCCTTTGCGAGCAAACGAAAAATTCTTGACCGCATTCGAGGCAGATGGTCAACTCTATCAATTTCAGCGTATGCCTTTTGGACTCACGAATGCTGTAGCCACCTTCCAGCGAATAATCAACGAGATCATAGAGAAAGAAAACTTAACCGGCACCTATTCATACCTCGACGATATCATTGTGTGCGGCAAAACACAGCAAGAACATGATACAAATCTGGCCAAGTTTCGTGAAGTTGCTTCTAGGTAGCGAATAACACTAAATGAATCGAAATGTATGATTAATAAAACGATGATCAATATTCTGGGATATCAAGTTAGTAGTGGTATTAAACGGCCTGATCCTAATCCTGTCTCACCTTTGCGAGAACTGCAGGTACCTCAAAATAAACGTCAACTGCGAAGAATTGTCGGCCTTTTCTCACATTATTCCAAATGGATTCAAAATTTTTCGTCGCAGATTCGTCCGTTAGCTGAAATCACGATATTTCCTATTACACCTGCAGCAAAGCGCTCATTTGAGATAATTCGTGATCTTATTATTTCAGCTACTCTAACACCCATTGATTTCAATAAGACATTTACAGTAGAGACTGACGCATCCCTTTATGCTATCGGTGCTGTATTAACGCAGGATAACAAACCCGTCGCATTTTATTCGCATACACTTAGTAAGAGTGTCGTTGGACATTCCGCTATTGAGAAAGAGGCCCTTGCCTTCGTTAAAGCATTGCGATGCTGGAGGCACTATTTGTCTGGACGAACTTTCAATGTTCTAACGGATCAAAGGTCAGTTTTATTCATATTTAACAGGAATCATAAGAGTAAAATTAAAAATGAAAAAGTGCAAAGATGGCGTCTCGATCTATCTGAGTTCAAATATTGTATACTTTACCGGCCTGGAAAGTTGAATTATGCGGCCGACTCAATGTCTAGGGATATTTGTGCTTCAAGTTGCGGTTACTTTAACAAACAGAAAGATCTCAAGCTTCTTTATGAACTTCACGCTACGCTTTGCCACCCAGGAGTCAATCGTTTGTATCACTTCGTTCAATCGAATCAACTTCCATATAGCACTGAAGACGTTCGTTATGTTGTATCTCATTGCGTTACCTGTTCGTTGTTGAAACCAAACTTCTTCAAGCCTCCAAAAACTGCCCTCATCAGAGCGACACGACCTTTCGAAAGAATTTCACTTGACTTCAAAGGTCCTTTGCCCAGTTCATAAGGCAAGAGATATTTGCTTACAGCCGTCGATGAATATTCTCGTTATCCCTTTGAATTTGCATGCCGTGATATGTCCGCTCAAACAGTGATAAATTGCCTGCGTGGTATAGTGACAATATTTGGTCCACCTGAATTTGTACATTCCAATCGCGAGTCATCCTTCATGTCGAAAGAATTCTCTGATTATCTGAGGAGTATTGGCACGGTAGCAAGTCACTCTTCTCCGTACAATCGTTAGGCAACGGACAGATCGAACGCTATATTGGTATATTATGGAGCGCTGTACTTTTGCGGCTTAGAGACTACAATCGTCCGGTTGCTGCTTGGGAAACAGTCCTCGCTGAAAGCCTTCAATCTATTCGAGGACTATTATGCACCTCAACTGGCTCGACACCTCATGATCGAATCTTCAACTTCTCTAGACGCCCATTAATAAAAATCAATTTACCAGAATAGCTCCGTCGTCCCGGATCTGTATTCGTGCGAAACTTCTGCAAACACGACAAATACGACGATAAATTGCTAATAGCTTAACTGACAAACGCGAATCCGAACACGGCTCATATCGAACTTCCACCTGGGAAAGAAACAAATATTTCTACTCGACACCTATCTCGTTATCCTTCAGAAACCTCCATTTACAAGGATCCAGATAGTTCGGATATTCGTAGTTATAGATTGTCAAGAGACGGAGATGACGACTGTCAAGTTAGCCTCGACAGGAACCAGCCAGACTATGAAGATGATAACAATAACGGAAAGCAATATGATGCCACTGACAATATTGATATGAACTTGAGGTCAAAGAGGACATCAATTCTGAGGCAAACCATCATCCCGTGACAACTAGAGAATTATACCGACGAAGTACAAGAAGTCGAAGAAGTCCGGCATACTTGCAAAACTACCACATAGGATGAATGTGGTATCACATTTAATTACTTTATCATTTATATTTAACTTTACCTACTATTTATAGATTCGTGAATAAAAGCCATTTATTCTCTCTGGTTAAATGAGAGATTAAATGAGCCATTTATTCTATCTGGTTAAATCATTTACCTTAGGGAAAATGCTATTTTTTAAAATTTTAGCCGGCCGACACGTCATCGAGATGACTCATACGACAGATTAGTGCTTTTGTTCATTTTTGACGCTTAGAAGTAACAAATAGTAATCTGATCAATAAGGGCTAACAAGTTTTTGCCCGACAGCAGCTTTTGACCTGTTTCAATGAAATGCTGGACTGTTTTTATTATGATTGTTTAATGCAATCTCGATGATACACGTCATCGAGATGCATCATACTACATATGATTGGTTTTGTGTATCTGTGACGCTGAGAAGTAACGAATAGTATTGTGATCGTTTTCGTAGACTAGTCATTACCTGATAGCAACTTTAAAAAATTGCCGTATTCAATTGAATTTATGACCATTGTAATCATGCATGTTTGATGCAATCTTAATTTGACAACTGCCAAGGTATTTTGAAGGATAATAAAATTGCACAATAATGGATCATTCAAACAACTAAAAAAAATAAAAATGATCTAATAAGCCAGTTTTAAGTTTACTATAAGTTTGCCGCAAAAATTTAGCAAATTTTAGAAAATGGTATTGTTTAAAAGTCAAGCTCACAGCCGAAACGTCATCAATTTAGCCTGTACAAGAGAAAAGTTTTTCCGTTCATCTTTGACGTTTTAAAGTGATGAATAGTATGATAATCGTTAGTGATGACCAGTAATTATGAGACAGCAACTTTAAAAATATTTCCGAACTTCATTAAAATCCATGACCGTTGTTATCATGCTTGTTTGATGCAATTAGAATAATACACATGCCTAATTCATTTGAATAATAAAAAAGACACAATGTTGCATAATTTAAACACTTGATATATATAAAGATTGTTTAAAAAGAGCAACCTTAAAGTTTATATAATTTTGCGTTGAAATTAAACAATTTATAGAAAATGCTGTATTTTCAAAGACCCGGCAGACCTCAAAATATAAATTAAAATAACTTATAATACTGCTTAGTGCTTCCAGTAATCATGGAAGTTTAGGCGTTACAAATAGTATGCTGATCGTTAACTGTGGACATTTTTAATAAACAGCAGCTTTTAAGATTTTGGCATATTTCTATGAAAATGCTAGACTGTTGTTATTACTCTCGTTAAATCCAAACTTAATGATACATATGTCAACCTTTTGAATATATTTAACAAATGATCTTATGACGCAACAAATGAATTGACTACTATGAATAGAGATGTCTGATAAGCAATGATTACGAGAATTTAGCAGTTTGAATAGAGCTATTTAGAGAAAATGCAATTTTTTAAAAGTCAAGCAGGCAGCCAAAACATTATCAAAATAGCTCATACTAGGAATGATTTTTTCGTTCATCTTTAACGTTTATAAGTAAAAAAGTATTCTGATCGGTATGTGTTTAGCAGTTAACCGACATCAGCTTTCGAAATATGACGTATTCCATCGAAATCATTGACCATTGTTATCATGCATGTTTAATGCAATCTAAATAAAACAAATGCAACATTCTTAAAAAGGATAAAAAATAACACAATGTTGCATTTTAAAATCTCTTGATATTAATAAAAATGGTCTTATAATCAAGATTTAATTTTTCTATAATTTTGCCGCTAAATTTAAGCGATTTATAAAACTGCGATTATTCAAAACTCAAAAAGACAGCTAAAACGTAATCAAGATGGATCATACAACTGATGAGTTATTCTGGTTATCTCTGACGTCTAGAAGAAACTCATAGTATGCTGATCGTTAGTGTTGACAAGTTATTAACTAACATCAGCTTTTAACATATTGCCGTATTCTCTTAATATCAATGAGCATGTTTATCATGCATGTTTGATGCAATCCTACTGATAGTTATGCCAAATTCTTATAAGCGAGATAAAATGACACAATGAAGCATCATTATAACGCCTGATATAAATAAATATAATCTAGTAAGCAACTTTTATGTTTACTATAATTTTGGCGCTAAAATTAAGCGTTTTAGTAGGAAATGGAATTTTTAAAGTCAAGCAGAGTGCCAAATCGTCATCGAAATGAATCATACCACTGATTTAGTCTTCGGACATAATTGAAGTTTGGACTTTACAAATAGTATGCTGATCGTTGACTGTTAACGTTTTTATCTACAGCAGCTTTCAACATTTTGACCAGTTTTAATCAAATGCTAGACTGTTGATATTATGATTGTTTTATGTAATCTCTGTAATACATATGCCCTCTTTTAAGTACCTTAAGGAATGACACCATGACGCCACAAATAAATTGACAATGATGAATAGAGATGGTCTGATAAGCAAGTGTTTGTTTACAAGTATTTATGTGTTCGAATTAAACTATTTATGGAAAATGTTATTTTTTCAAAATTTTAGCCGGCAGCCGACACGTCATCGAAATGACTCATACTACAGATTAGTGCTTTTGTTCATTTTTGACGTGAAGAAGTAACAAATAGTAATCTGATCAATAAGGGCTAACAAGTTTTTGCCCGACAGCAGCTTTTGATCTGTTTCAATGAAATGCTGGACTGTTTTTATTATGATTGTTAAATGCAATCTCGATGATACACTTCATCAAGATGCATCATACAACATATGATTGATTTTGTTTATCTGAACGCTGAGAAGTAACGAATAGTACTCTGATCGTTTTCGTAGCCTAGTTATTACCTGATAGCAACTTTAAAAAATTGCCGTATTCCATTGAATTTATGACCATTGGAATCATGCATGTTTGATGCAATCTTAATTTGACAACTGCCAAGGTATTTTGAAGGATTATAAAATTGCACAGTAAAGGATCATTCAAACGACTGAGAAATATAAAAATGATCTAATAAGCCAGTTTTAAGTTTACTATAAATTTGCCGCAAAAATTAAGCAATTTTAAGAAAATAGTATTGTTTAAAAGTCCAGCCCACAGCCAAAACGTCATCATGTTAGCCCTTACAACAGAAAAGTTCTTCCGTTCATCTTTGACGTTTTAAAGTGATTAATAGTATGATGATCGTTAGTGTTGACCAGTAATTATGGGACAACAGCTTTCAAAATATTGCCGTACTCCATTAAAATCCATGACCATTGTTATCATCCTTGTTTGATGCAATTAGAATGATACACCTGCCAAATTTAATTTAAATAATAAAAACAACACAATCCTGCATCATTTAAACACTTGATATAAATAAAGATTGTTTAAAAAGAGCAAACTCTAAGTTTACTATAATTTTGCGTTGAAATTAAACAATTTATAGAAAATGCTATATTTTCAAAGATCAGGCAGACCTCAAAATATAAATTAAAAGAACTCATAATACTGCTTAGTGCTTTCAGTAATCATGAAAGTTTAGGCGTTAGAAATAGTATGCTGATCGTTAACTGTAAACATTTTTAATAAACAGCAGCTTTTAAGATTTTGGCATATTTCAATAAAAATGCTAGACTGTTGTTATTGCTCTTGTTTAATCCAATCTATTTGATACATATGACAACCGTTTGAATATATTTAACGAATGATTTTATGAGGCAACAAATAAATTGACTTATATGAATAGAGATGTCTGATAAGCAATGTTTTCGAGAATTTAGCAGTTTGAATGGAGCTATTTAGAGAAAATGCTATTTTTCAAAAGTCAAGCAGGCAGCCGAAAACCTCATCGAGATAGCTCACACTACAGATGAGTGATTTTGTTCATATTTGACTTTGATAAGTAAAATAGTATTCTGATCGGTATGTGTTTAGAGTTAACCAACATCAGCTTTCGTCATATGCCGTATTCCATCCAAATCTATGACAATTGTTATCATGCATGTTTAATGCAATCTAAATAAAACAAATGCAACATTCTTAAAAAGAATAAAAAAATAACACAATGTTGCATTTTAAAAACTCTTGATATTAATAAAGATGGTCTTATAATCAAGATTTAATTTTTCTATAATTTTGCCGCTAAATTTAAGCGATTTATAAAACTGCGATTATTCAAAACTCAAACAGACAGCTAAAACGTAATCAAGATGACTCATACTACTGATGAGTTATTCTGGTTATCTTTTACGTCCAGGAAGGACTCATAGTATGCTGATCGTTAGTGTTGACAAGTTATTAACTTACATCAGCTTTTAACATATTGCCGTATTTTCTTAATATCAATTAGCTTGTTTATCATTCATGTTTGATGCAATCCTACTGATAGATATGCCAAATTCTTATAAGCGAGATAAAATGACACAATGAAGCATCATTATAACGCCTGATATAAATAAAGATAATCTGGTAAGCAACTTTTACGTTTACTATAATTTTGGCGCTAAAATTAAGCCATATTTACGAAATGGTATTTTTATAAGTCAAGCAGAGAGCCAAATCGTCATCGAGAT
>WNNJ02000028.1:0-11518 GCA_012934845.2 Pomphorhynchus laevis | reverse complement strand
ATATATATATATATATATATATATATATATATATATATATATATATATATATATATATTTATATATTCTTGATTATAACCAACTACTTACAATTGAAAAAAGGCAAAAGCCGAAATGTCAAAAATCTGTTTACGTCTTTTTGATCTGGTTATTATATAATTTATTATATATATGTGATTACTATTATATAATAAGAGATTCGATCAAGATTATTGGATTTTAATTAAACAATGCTGCATATTGAAATGATCTATATTCGTACATCATAAAGCATTCTGTGATGATATGGAGAAGCGCCTTTAGGAGAAAAACCGCTAAAGTAATCTTATCCACGTCGTAAAATTGATTATTCCGTTGTCATAACCATAGCAATCAATTAAGTCACTTATCTCGGCACAATCAAGTATACGATCATGCAAACTTGGATGTGTTTGAATTCTAGGTTAGCATAATCATACAAACCATTTTCTTTACAATTAAATTCAATTTGAGATTCTTGAAGCAATTCCCACTATTGTTTTCAACCTCAGCCATATATTGAGTTTACTGTTTATCATTTAATGGTGTGTTCAACTTATTTTAAAGACTAATTTTTTAATTATCACAATACTAACAATAGCATAAAATTCAAAGCACCGAAATTATTCATTTTGTAACTTTTTGGTTAAGACCTAAATTTGAAAAATAATAATAATTTTATCATGTTAGTTAAGATGGAAAACGCTCTCGTTTTTATTTCAGAATAGATTTTCACTTTATCCCATTTAGCATTTGTAAACATTTGTGCTTCAATAAAAATTTCGATTGTGTAAAAAACTGTTTCCATCATATATTCATATCAGACTCTTTCTCACGATTTAATATCATGCGAACATCTTTCACATCAGAACAACGAATTTGACGTAAATTTATTTTTATATTATTTTATTTCCAATAAATAAAGAAACAAAGTTCAAAATACAAAACTTATCTAATATAATTGATTTATCAAAAATGAACTTGCATTATGCAGTAAAAAATTCTAAAAATTCGGATATTTCACATTTATAATTCCAAACCCTTTAGTATTCAATGATACACATTTAATATCAAGATTTTTCAATATTTACAAGCTTATATACATAAAATTTAATGTTTTCTTATTAAATGTTTTCTCATTTGAACGATATATCATAAACAGTTCTGTATTTTAGGGATATATCAAATAAATTGAGGCTAGATTTGTAAATTAGCGGTGTAGAATAACTTCAAAATTTTCGATTCAAACTTAGCTTGTACTTTATATTTAGCACTGAATATAGATAGGGAGAACTTTAACTTATTTTATTAATTTAAATAAAATAAAGTTTAATTAAATTGATAATTATAAATAATCAAACATGATTATAGTTAATTATTGATAATTAATTATAAATTATTAATTTTTTTGTATAAATATTTTTTTCTTTTTTTATATAATATAAGTTATTATTATAAGTACAATTCTAATGGGCACGCATCCCCAGCATTTGAAAATCAAGAGTAAAATATATATTTAAATTATTTCAGTATTGCTGATTCCATCTCATCGTAACAGTATTGCCACACATTTTCATCTGGGTGCACGGATACAGTATGATGCGGCTCGTGCAAGGGCAATGCTCAAACTTGATCGTACTCCGGCCATGACTTCTCCATAACTTCTTTTGTGTTTGAGAGAAATCTTTTTCGCTATTGTCTTCAGAAGTATGGAGTAGTAGGTGCAATTGCTCCGTTAGTTGCGAATAAATCTGGGCAGAACGACGCATGCTCGATTTCAAAGATCCTTTCCTCGTATTTAGCCTTCTTTCTTTGCTCGTGATATTCGAATGTTGTTTGCACGGACTTTGCGTGGTAGGAGAATAAATTATTAATTAAATTAATTTTATTAATTTTCGTAATCTGAGAAATTTGTTAATATTTCATATCGAGAAAAAACTTCTAAGTTCTTCATTTAGAAAATTTTCGAAATTCGTAAAATTTAGAAATTCGAAGAATTCAAGACGAGTTTACAGATACATTTCGCTCTGTAGGTGTTGAATCATCATATCTTACGAGCATTTTAAACATTTAACACACTTCATATTATAAAATTTCATTCTTCGAAAATTCAAAGTATATTCCGTGTTTTTATTGAATTTTTGACTGTCTAACAAGGAAATTAAATTATATCAATCTTAACAAAAAAGATCCCATTTTTATTAAATTTGGAAAATTGTTTGAATAAATTTACATCAAAGTTTTTTGTTATTATCTAAAATAGATGTATTGAGTAATTAAAATTTTTAAACGATAATTTAGTAATGCATCCCACGCGGAACAGCTCAAACGAACAGAAAACAGCTGCTTAGAGAATAGACAATATTTGTTCGTCCTTATCAGCCATCGAATCACTAGGCGCGGTCGGCCTAAGCTCATCTGCAATTTTGAGGCAGCTTGGTTCGAGGTTGGGGATGACAACCGGAGATAAACGCGCATTCAACTGGCTCATGCAACAAATTAGCTCAGCCATTTTATATACATCAATTTGTCAAAGCATTGTTGAAAATTTTAATTATTAAATTTTGATTTAGTAATTATACAGAAAAAATCTGTATTCGAAATTTTTATTATACTTTTTGGTAAATTTTAAATACATCAACAATTTCTTGACAGGAAAAAACAAATAATATTACAACAGATTTTTCCTGTAACCACTGGTTCGGGTGTCGGATCGTGGAGGCAGTGTCAACCACTGGTCGTGGTTGCACTTGCACGAAACAAACTACTCCAGACATCGCGACCCTTAGCGGCAGACTAAAGTTCTCTTTCAGATAACCCAAGACGGTCTGAGGACAATCGCCTAGTTATGCAAGTGCACTGACGGATAATAATTTCGCTTTGACAATAAGTTGTACAGATGGTCCACGTATAAAGTATTAAATACGTGTTATTAGAAACATTTGTATGTGCGATTAAACTACTCTTATAATGCTAAGTGGGAAATAATATATTTATGGATGAATGGTAAATTATTCTCTGTTAAGATAAGATATTACTCTAGATAATCAAATGTTTTCAGTGAAAATACATCATTAGCATGTAGTTGGCCCCACTGTTATAGGAATCAGGGCCGCAACCTGATAACTTTGTAATTTCTCTTGATGACATTCAATTTTTATTCCAATATATATATATATATATATATATATATATATATATATATATATATATATATATATATATATATATATAATGCTATATATATGTCTTATATATAATTCTATATCTGACTGTGTTAAACTGTGCTCCGGGAGCTAATAAGCTTCAGTTTCATAATTGTAGATGTTGCCAAAAACCGGAGTTCGATTACAAGTAGAGCAGATTTTCTTATCACTCCTAGACGAGCTAATGGTAGCCGGCAGCACTCATCAGTAGGGTGAACTACCATCAGTCGTTTCGGCTGCCTTGTGATATATTAAATAGGCATTTCCGAGAATTTGCTAACGTGGTAGCATGGGCATAGCCTCTTTAAACTAACCATGTGCTTTCCGGACCATCCTAATTTTATTCGGCAGGAATTTTACTTGCTGTCGTTGCTTGCTTTCTCACAGGATCCTTTGGAGGATACATTTTTATAATTCTATATCTGACTGTGTTAAAATGTGCTCCGGGAGCTAATAAGCTTCAGTTTCATAATTGTAGATGTTGCCAAAAACCGGAGTTCGATTACAAGTAGAGCAGATTTTCTTATCACTCCTAGACGAGCTGATGGTAGCCGGCAGCACTCATCAGTAGGGTGAACTACCATCAGTCGTATTTTGTTATATATCAGTCTTTTATTATATTTTGTTTTTTTTTCTGCAGTGAACCAGCCAATTAAACCATGCTTTTATGTGCTGTTGAAACATTAATAATATCATCAATATATCGAAACATATTACATATCTTTAGATAATTTACATTTAATTTTTAAACAGTTATGAACAAGTCCATTTTTGAAAATCAATATATATATTCAAAAATGGTTACTTGTTCATAACTCTTTAAAATTAAATCTAAATTATCTAAAGATATGAAATATGTTTCGATATATTGATGATATTATTAATGTTTCAACAGCACATAAAAGCATGGCTTAATTGGCTGGTTCACTGCAGAAAAAAAACAAAATATAATAAATGTATCACAAATACGGAAAAGCAGCTTTCCCCATGGCATCCTCCATCCGTAATTTCTTTTTGAATTCGTTGATATTGCTACTGCACACTCGAGGTTGACTCTCCAAGCTGAGGGTCCACTTGACAGTCTTAAGTCTAAGTGTTTTTAATCTATCAGGGTACGACAAAAATTTCAGTTGCGGTGCTAGCTTGGTAGCTCTATGAAGTACCCTCTGTGAACTAATATGTTCTTTTGAATTTTGGGGATACACACACGGCGCAGCATATAGAAGACGGCTCAACACATGAGCAAAGATTAGCGGACGTAGGGCAAATTGATTGAGTGCAATGAAAGTGCGTCGAAGTTGACCGATTATCCCCAACGCATTTGAACAAGCATGTTCAATATGTGTGACGGTACTCAAATCACTGTTTATCCACACTCCCAAGTCCTTATATTTGTTCACTCGTTCTATATCACTGCTTTGAAAGCTATAATTAGCTAAAGATTGAGCATTTCCGCCACAAACACGTAAATGTTTGCATTTTGATATATTTACAATCAACCTATTGAGCAGAGCCCAATTTTCGACTTCATCGATATCCCGTTGCAGTTTAACTATATCATTGGGTGAACGAATTGCCCGCCAGATTTTCAAATCGTCTGCATATAAAAGCATCCGAGAATCAATAAATTCCGGGATATCGTTGATGTAGACACTAAATAACAATGGACCCAATACTGAACCTTGAGGCACCCCTATATTACATGGCCGCGAAGAAGAGTAAAAATTATCTACATGCACACAATAACTACGATTGCTTAAAAACGATTCAATCCATCTAACAATCAAAAATGGAATGCCACTTTTCTCTAGTTTATTTAGGAGGAATCTATGGTCTACTCTGTCAAATGCCTTAGAGAAATCGAAGAATATGATGTCAGTAGCAATGGATACGGCTTTATTGGCTGACCAATCAAGATGGGCTGCGAGTAGATTAGTAACTGTCGAATAACCCTTACGGAAACCATGTTGCTCAGAAACTATTACATTATTCTCACTATAAAACTTGACCATATAACCATGTATAATTCGCTCTAACATTCTACAACATAAGCAAGTAATACTTACTGGTCTATAATTGTCTACTGAAGATCTATAACCCTTTTTGAAGAGGGGGTGAATGATCAATTGTTTCCACTCTTTTGGAAGAGTCGTATCAATAATAGATTGTCGAAATATGTTACAAAGTGATGTATATATTGAGTCTGCTATTCGACGAAGATATATCGAAGGTAACAAACCAGCACCTTTGGAGTTTGTCTCTTTAAGACGATGCAGTTCAGCTAAAACTTTCTTAGGAGTTATCAAATTAGCTATGTCTAAACTAGGATATGAAACACTAGCACCTCTTATCGTCTCACTGTTCTGGATAGGTTCAGAATACTCGTTTGTAGTATCTTTGTCCAAGTAAAAATGCATTGAGAACATCTCAGCAAGGTCGTCTTCAATAACGCTATCAAAATATTGGCCAATTGTTTTATTAGCGTTCCTACTACTATTCACATATAGAAAGAGAGCTTTGGGATCATGTCTACAACTATGAACTAGACCATTTTCAAATAAATAGCGCTTACGTCGTTTTAAAGAATTGAAGAAATTTTTTGCCTGCTTATAAACACCATATTAGCAAAACCCACCCTTAAAGCATTTGAAACTGAAGTCACGAGCCTTCATCGCAGTAGCCAGCTCAGTATCAAACCAACGAGCGCTTTTCCGACTAGTCTTAGACTTCAAAGGTGAGAATTTTACCATTAGAGAATAAAGCGTCACGCGAAAATGATCACAGGCCTCGTCAACTCCGACAACAGCCGGATCAGGCCAACTTACTCTATGCAGCTTTGATGTAATAACATCATAGTTCGCCCGAAAGACATTAATCTGACGTTTGTACCGAGCATGATGAAACACCCTCATTTGTATATTTAGCAAAACTTTAACTACACAGTGATCAGACAAACCAACAGGAGAATCATATTGGATACTACTGATCAATTGACTGTTTGTCGATAGGCAAAGATCAAGAAGGGAAGAACTACAACTTGAAAAGCGAGTATGTACATCAACAAATTGAGCAAGACCACAATAAGTAAAACACTCCATAAGGTCACAAGATTCACTATCACAAGTAGGAAGAACCGTATTCGAAGTCCATTCAACATCTGGCATATTCAGATCCCCAATTATCACAGTATCACAATCTCCTCGCGTATACAACTCTATCTCTTCAATGAGTTTCTTAGATATTGCCTTAGGAGCACGATACACAAGACCCAGTATGATGGGTGAGTTATCAAACTTAACCTGACACCACAAACTCTCAACTCTATCAATAGACGACTTACTCAAAACACGCACCTTAACTTCGTCTCTCATAAAGAGAGCTACGCCACCACCCCTACCCCCTATCCGATCACTACGGAACAAAGAATAGTCTGGGATGGATACCTCAGCATCGGATACATCACAATTAAGCCAAGATTCTGTAATACCAACTATAATTGGATAAACAGACTCTATCCTAAACTTTAGCTCATCGACTTTCTGTAACAAGCTCCGAACATTACAATAAAATATACTATGACTTTTATTCACACCAGTGCGAGTAGTAATATCATCTCTAGCAATCTGACACACTTCAGATCCCTAATCAGCTAGGCACTTATATGCTGTAAGACCTTGCCAAAACCCTTCACATTCACGAGATGCGATACAATAATGATGCGATACATCATTATTTGCAAGACTTGAGGAGGGATATATAGAGTTAAGACTTGAGGAGGGATATATAGAGTTAGAATAGCTTCCATCACTATGACTGGAATTTTCAACATTCTTAGTAGATTTGGAAATAAAAACTTCCTTACTTTGACCGGCACTTATGCTTTTTGGAATTGGTGGAGCTGATATGGGTTCAAGATAATTACAACTTGACTGACCGACAACCAAGGGGGTAGATTCCGTCTTCAAATCATTTATCAAAGATGCGCAGCAGTACGCGCAGTAGAAAGATGCATTAGACAGAGCTGTTTTTCGCCGGGAAAAGAAAACACTTGTCCACACATGACAATCTTCACTTGAACACCGAACCTGATAATCCACAAACTTGGCAGCATCACCTCACTTTGTATTCTTCCCCTGTTTGACCATTATATGAATGTATATTCAGACTTTATCAGAGTAAAGTCTCTTGTGTAGATTTCAATAAAGATTGTGTAGGTTCTTCTGGTATACGTTTTTAGATTTAGGTTCTTCCAATTTAGGTTATTCTTTAGGTTCTTCGGGAATTGTGTATTTTATCTTGTAGTTAGAATAGCTTAACAATTTTTTAAGTGCAGCCGTCAAAGCAGCCGTCGGAGCCTTCTCAAGTCATTAGTTGTATGTATTTCAGATTGTATATTAGCTTAAACAGTTGTAAATTTTCTTGTAAATTATCGACAAATTATTCGGTAGGATACTCGAATCAATAATACGACAGATTACAGTAATGTGCATGAGCATTCATGCATACCATATAATATAAAATATAATACATTAAATAATGAAATTTTAAGAATTGCAACAATATGCAATGATATTGGCTTTCTTCAAAATCATTTAAATAATTTAATAGATACATATTTTAAACTAGGTTACTATAAAAATACCATCAAGCAGAAAATAGTAAAATATATAAATCAACACAATAATATTAAAAATAAATTTAAAATCTTAAGCGGAAAAGTTTTATGGATGGATAATAAATAATATACTTTGTATTAGAATATAATACTAGATAATCAAATGTCATCATATGAAATACATCATTAGCATGTATTTGGCCCCGCTGCTATGTTGGGTAGAGAAGTTAGGGCCGAAACCTGATAGCATAGCAGTTACTCTTGATGACTTCTAATTCTTATTCTTATATATCGTCTGTTATTTATTATTTAATTTATAAAAATTCACTTTGTTTTAAATTTTAAATTTAAATTTAAATTTGAATAATAAAAGTTATATCAAATCATATACAAATTATTAAATTATTTATTATTATTTATTATTCAAATAATAATAAATGGTGGAAGCGTGTGCATTGCAAGCTTCATTTACGAGGTTCAAACCTCGAGCATACACTCTCTATTGACTTCTCTGTAAGCACACGTCAAAGCCACAAGATCGCGTTGCCGAAAGACTTAGGGGCACCCGATGATGAAGCGGGACCTTAACCATCGCTTCTTTAGTTGTTTAATTTTTATTTATTATCATGCTGAATTTATAAATAATTTAATATACGTAGTATCAGCTATATGATCTGAATTATAAACCTGAATTGTTTAAAATCTTAATCTTATAATAAATATCATAATTTAATTTATATATAGTAAAAATAGGTAGTCATTTAACTGATCTAATTATCTATTCACCAGTTTATAAAAAATACAGACATTAGTCAAGTTTTTTTATAATATACCCATTTATATACATGGATGCCATAAAAATGAAATAGAAAATACAATACGATTGAATATAAAATAGATACAATACAATATAAAACACATTGTATTATTATATAGAAAGTATCAGGCAAAGCGATATCGAAAAGGATATCAACCAAAAAATTTTGCGGAAAATAGAAGGACGGATATAACCTTAAGCGACCAATATAAGCAAACACTAAACGTTATCTAAAAAGCGATAAAAAGCTAGATAGATTTGCACAACCTAAAAACGAACAAATTCCATAACTTTGGTCGATCTGTAGACTAATTTTCATAACTAAGCACTTTCAACAAGTTGAAAATATTAAGCAAAAACAGCAATAATTTTCATTTTAAAATGATCAAACTTTGGTACAGGATTAATATTTGTCAATGGTAGTATCTTCTTTCAGCGTTATATAAATTATTTTTACTGTTAGAGTAGATCACTGTTAATTGTTATTAATCAATGGGATTTTGTCTGTTCTGTCTGTTAGAGAAAATTTATAATTGTGATAAGTTGATCTTAATGAAACTTGATTTATTGATTTATTCACATTTTATTGAATCGCAATTCAACACAGCGTGAATCTGTCTGAATTACACTTTTGTAGATGCCAGCGCATTGACTATGCATGCTAAGGATAATTAATTGGTATTAATTTTTTAGCAAAATAACCCCCGCTATTTAAGTTAGCATCTTTACCATAAAATGTTTATCGCAAATTTTTTATTAACTGTTAGAAAATGATCTAATGTATCATAAATTAAACACAATAATGCTAATAAACGATTTAAACTAATGACATGTAGTTAGGTAAGGAATAAACTAGAAACTAACCGTTTTTTTACAGTCGATGGTAATAATCGCGTCAGTAATAGAATTAGTTACTTTATTGACAGTTTACAGTTAACTATAAACAGTGAATAGTCTAGTCTGACTTTCAGTAGACTTATTTTCCAATATCAATACGATAAATTTATTTCTGTAATTACTGATCCAGTCATCTTTAATTACAGCGAAAGGATATATTGTTATTTATAAAACCTAACTTTGTGAAATCAGATCAGTTAATTGAGTCTATGTATTTTATAAAAAAAAATAATTATAAATATTTATAAATAATTACATAAGATTTTATAAATTTGTATTTTTAAAAAGTCGGGAATGCACGCAAGAAGGTCTGTCGTAAAAATGTCCTGTTTGGCAAATGGCTATTGACCCACCGACTCATCTCGACTATCTGATAATACCGAAGGTCCAAACGAGTAGGGCTTGATTAATCCGTGTCTGCAGTTCAACTTCAAACCTTTTCACTCAATGGCATCTAGGCGGCAGTCAGGCATGTCACGTTTTCAGCGCGAATCTTTTAACAATACGGACAAACACAGTCAAAAAGCAAGCTCGATATACGTGGATCAGGTAAAAAGCTGCATCAATCATCTAACAGATCAACTGGTGTGTTCGATAACGAAAACTGTTTAGGATCACATGTTGAACACTCTCCACTAATTGCAGATGGGCATAAGAGTCAAATCGAACACGGCCAATTATTTCTCATCGAATCATGAATAGCTTTGAACCATCTATCGCCACTGAGAACAGAACTAAATCTGATGTAGCATTAGATGGGAAGACGTATCGACATATGCTACAGAAAGTCGATACATGACTGGAGGGAAATGCGCAGTATACGATAAAATGTTGTCACAAAATGGCGAACATTGCGAAATTGATGTTGAAAGCGTTGGAAGCATTCACTCCGCAATATGGCAAACTCGCCTTCGCTCTTGAACAAGATGCGTCAATTTGACAGCCTGTGTCATATCAACATTAGCGGTCTTATGAACCCATTGATCACACAAGCATTAACGAGGATCTAGTGGGCTATTGGGATATGGTTAGGATCCAGATCTACAAGTGTCTAAATGTGTTTAATTGCATCGATCGACTTCGTGATCATGAATTGTTGACCAATGTTGATCCGGATTAAGATGCACCATCTATTAGCGTCATCACAATGCCACAATGAACTGGAAAATTCTCACATTCGTCACTCCAGACAAATCCGATGGCTTCATCCCAGCGTCGTCCACCTCCCAATAAACATAATGGCCAGAACTATTAGTCCGACAGTAATACTAAGAGCCAGAATGCACCATCCTTGCAGGTGAGGCTTCCGGCGACTGAGATAGCTGATTAGGCAAAATCGTCTTCAGATTAGGCAAAAGGCGGACAGCACGCTAATCAACGGTGTCAGGTGTGAATGTCAAAATGCTTCAGGCGTGAATATTCCGAAACACCCTATTAAATGCTTACGGAATTGCATCGCGTTTTTATTTAATCATCAATCGGCTTACCACATCCTTCTCAAACTCAGAAGGCGGCTCATTCGAAGACGGCACTAAAAGTTCTGACATGGGGTATTTTCACGAGGATCTACACCACGATGCACACGTGAGGGGGGCAGTTTTCCTGGTGAAAAATTTTAAACTTTCATTGTTTTATAACATTGTTTAAAATTTTGTTTATTGTTTAAAGTTAAAATTAAAAAATTTAAATTTAAAATAAAAATCAATTTTTAAGAATTGGCTATTAAATAATATATGATTGATCCGAATAAGATATCGGGGTCATCAGACGAATAAAAGTGATATTTTTCATAATAAATCAGCGAATGTTTTAACAATAAAACGAAACAAATTCAAACATTATAGTAAATGGAATACGTCAATTGAATTCCAAAAATACAAAAAGATCAGATCAGCCTACTAAGTATACGTATTTTATATTATATGTAAATTAAAAATAAAGATGTGTTTATAAATAATAAACACA
>WNNJ02000004.1:0-181321 GCA_012934845.2 Pomphorhynchus laevis | reverse complement strand
GAATATAATATTAATATTATATTCTAATATTTTGTATGTATACCTTAGTCACGTTTAATATCTATTTCTTAAAAATATTTATTCCTTGAATAAGCATATAAGCTATGTCTATCATAGCTTATATTATATTTAATATATTATTAATATTATATATTTTATATCTATGTTAATTACATGATTGCAAGAAAGCGCTAATCGATACATTTTTCTAGTCCATAGAATATTTTTGATGAAACCAAACTGGATTGTGGCATAATAATCACAGTCACTGCGTATCGACTAAGATATATATAGGCTACCCACGAGTTTGAGTACAAAGACGGGGAAGTAAGTTAACAATAGATAACAAATTGTTGCATCAAGGTCAATAAATAATCTTTGTGTTAATAATTATCTGTTGAATAATCGGTAAAACTATCAAACCACAAACAATAGGAGAGAATTTAAATTTCTTGAACGTAAATGTTCTCGCTGGGGATTTTATCGAACAAGTAATCGATCAGTTTCTATTTTTAATATTAAGGCCACTAATAGGATCGATAAAATGTCTTTTGAAGTATAAGGTAAACTAATTTGAAGTGTTTGTGAAATTAAATATTTCATCGTACAACTAAGTAATAATATGTCTTTATATTTCGGGTCAAATGTATAATTTACTTACCGTAATCGTAAAACTGTTCCCTATTAAATAATATTATTATTTATTAATAATTTTATTATTATAAATAAATGTATGAATATGTACGGACGCACACAAACTATGTTCTTTAAAACAAAAATGTTTTGACTAAAATACACTAGGGTACTTGCAGATATAATGTATTTATTTCAGCCTTCATAAAGAAGCGTCAGCATCAAAATGCATATCTGATGACTTTGAAAATGACTTAGACATTTTTATTATAGTAATAAACTTTATAAGTCAAACTGTTGCAATACAATGATAATTTGTGCCAATATACTGGAAACAATCATATCAGATAACTGAGTATACGTATTTTATAAAAAAATAAAAAATAAAGATAAATAATTATATAAAATTTTATACAATTTATATTTATATCAAGTTAAAATTTAAAATTGAAATTTAAAATAATAGTCAATTTTTATAAATTGATATCGAAACTTATAGATTTATACTGTAAGATTAATAACTCGACGTGAATTTTCGTAATAAAGATTTTATAAAAATAATTATAAATAATAAATAATTATAAAGGATTTTATATAATTTATATAAAGTTGGAATTTAAAATAAAAATAATGCAAAAAATTGCAATTAAATAAAAGTCAATTTTTATGAATTGAATAATAAATAACAGACGATAAACGATGTAAATATTAGCGGTCATCAGGAGGAACTGCTATGTTATCTGATTTAAATACCTTTTCTCGATCCAACATAGCAGCGACGATCACTTTTTCACACTGCGTGGTCATTCATTCCAATAAAAAGCAGTTCAGCCTCCTAGTGCCTGTCTGTATCAAACAAACTATAAATTTAGCTATATTTCAAACGAATGGGTGGAGCTAAATGATGAAGTAACATTTCGAACATGACTATACAATGTATCTTTATATACGAATGTGATTAACACTTAGATCCGATTTATAACCGATGCATCTATTTTGTTAAAATGTGTAATATCTCAGCATAGTATTTACATTATTTTATTTAAATAGTAAATATTAATTAAATAAAATATTAAATCGTAAATAGATTAAATATTTTATATTTATATTAATAAATATATTGAAATATATTACTTTATTTTAATAATATATAGATAAATAATGTTTTAGTAACAAACAATGCAGACGCTCCGATATATTGATGGTATATCTAATAATTTTTATTCAATAAATGAACAAATTTATCCAGGTAGCCTTATTCTTAATAAAACTAATATTAATGATAAAGAAGGTGTATATCTAGATATGAACATTAAATTAACATTAACTAAAACTACTATTAATTTATATCGTAAAGATGACATATTTAAATTTACAAGAAACATATTTTTGCATGAGCATTCATGCATACCATATAATATAAAATATAATACATTAAATAATGAAATTTTAAGAATTGCAACAATATGTAATGATATTGGATTTCTTCAAAATCATTTAAATAATTTAATAGATACATATTTTAAACTAGGTTACTATAAAAATAACATCAAGCAGAAAATAGTAAAATATATAAATCAACACAATAATATAAAGAATAAATTTAAAACTACTATTAATTTATATCGTAAAGATGATATATTTAAATTTACAAGAAACATATTTTTGCATAAGCATTCATGCATACTATGTAATATAAAATATAATACATTAAATAATGAAATTTTAAGAATTGCAACAATATGTAATGATATTGGCTTTCTTCAAAATCATTTAAATAATTTAATAGATACATATTTTAAACTAGGTTACTATAAAAATAACATCAAGCAGAAAATAGTAAAATGTATAAATCAACACAATAATATAAAGAATAAATTTAAACTCTTAAGTGGCAAATATTTAGTGGCAAACTAAATCTAAACAATATAAATATATGAAATATATGTTTCGATACATTGATGATATATGTGTATTTAATTCTAATAATTTTAATTCAATTAGTGAACAAATTTATCCAGAAAGCCTTATTCTTAACAAAACCAATATTAATGATAAAGAAGATATATATCAAGATATGAACATTAAATTAACATTAACTTAAACTACAATTAATTTATATCGTAAAGATGACATATTTAAATTTACAAGAAACATATTTTTGCATGAGCATTCATGCATACCATATAATATAAAATATAATACATTAAATAATGAAATTTTAAGAATTGCAACAATATGTAATGATATGGGCTTTCTTCAAAATCATTTAAATAATTTAATAGATACATATTTTAATCTAGGTTACTATAAAAATAGCATCAAGCAGAAAATAGTAAAATGTATAAATCAACACAATGTTGACGATAAAGAAGATAAATATCCAGATATGAACATTAAATAAACATTAATTAAAACTATTATTAACTTATATCGTAAATATGACATATTTAAAATTTTAATATTAAAATTTAATATTTTAAATATTTTATAACGTAGGCAATTTTAAAAAATCTGTAAATCTTACAAATATTTGTTTAAAATATTTAAAAAAACTTAAAACTTTTGAAATTTTATTAAAAAATATCTTAAGGGATAATGACCTTAAACCGCTCTTAATGTTTTGTAAGTAAACAAATAAAAATTAACGTTACGAATATCAAAGTTTAATTGTAAGTTACGCATAAATATTTAGGCTAAGAGGAGGGCTCAATGCGCTGAGAAGGAAGCTCAAAAAATGCTTGAAGTACAGACAAGTTATGCCTTTCAATTACAAGAATTGCGTACCGAATTTGAACGCAAACAATCGGTTGGTGTTTTAAGTGTAATCTAAACAACAGATATTTCAATCTTGTTGAATCTTTTCAATTTCGTTTAAATGTTTTTTAAAAAGTTTTAATTTCATGTTACTATTATTATTTAATTAATTAAATTTATTAAATTGATTATTTAACTAATTGATAATTTAATCTAATTTCATCCAATCAGTTAAATTATCACTAATTTTAGTTTGTGGAAATTTGTGGAAAATCACAAACTTCCAATTTACTAACACAAGAATTTTAATTTAATTTAATTGTTTACTTACTACTTCATTTTTATTTACTTTCTATTTGTTGAAGTTAATTTTTTAATCGGCATGATGATCAAGTTTGTATTCTTATGCATTTTATTAATGAAAGATATAATTTTAAAATATTATTATTCAGTAGTCACTTGATAAACAAATTTTACCCATAAGTTAAAATTGTCGACATAAACGACAAAGAATTTTCATTAAAAATACTCAATTCTTGTGTCGTACACTAACTTATACTTTTGAGTAATTGTATATCGTGAATATATTCCGGTAGGTTAACCATCTGAGATTTTTAATCAGGTAGTTGAATTGAGTTTTGAATTTAAATCCACCTAATACAATGTTGCATACGTCACCACCTGCCTCTTAAACAAGCATAACGAGCTATATTAATGCTTATTCGCATTAATATATTATTTGCAAGTAGAACTACCTAAGTAATGCTTAATTAGAATTAATGTTTATGTTACAAATAAGTTTTTTAATTTGCGTAAAATCGATTCAAGCCATACATATTTATTGCTTGAGCAGTTTTATTTACTAACGCTTTATTTTTTAGGAACCTTTTAGCTTAATTAATTTTTAATCTTTCAATTTTATTTAATATTTACTACTTGTCAATGTTATTTACCAGTAATATATTAAGTAATGTTAATCAATCATATTATATTTAATTAATGCATTTTTATATATGAGCCTTTATCGTAAGACGATACAACATTCACAGTTGACGAATGTTAAGACATCTGCTTTGATTCTACACATTTTCGACTAATTGTTCGATTTTTTAAGTTTCTGGGTTAGTTCGAACATTCGGTTAGTAGTACATTCTAATGTTAATTCGAATATTCGACTTTAATCGTTAGTTTGAAAATTCGGTGAGTATTCGAATTTTAGTGTTAGTTCGAATATTTGCTTAGTATTCGACTTTTAGTGTTAGTTTGAATATTTGTTAAAGATTCAACTTTTAGTGTTAGTTCCAATGTTCTACGTTTAGCGTTAGTTCAAATATTCTACTTTTAGCGTTTGTTCTAATATTCGGTAAGTAATTGACTTGTAGTGTTAGTTCGAATATTTGGTTAATATTCGACTTTTTCTGTAAGTTCGAACATTTGGTTACTATTCGACTTTTTGTGTAAGTTCGAATATTCGGTTAGTATTCGACTTTTAGTGTTAGTTCGAATACTTGACTCGTTGCGATATTTTAAATATTCGGTTATGATTTCAATTTTAGTGTTTGTTCGAATATTTATTAGTATTTGACTTTTTGTTAGTTCGAATATTCTGTTAATATTCAAATTTTAATGTTAGTTCGAACATTTGCTTATTATTCGACTTTAAGTGTAACTTCGAATACTCGACGTTTAGTGTAAGTTCGAATATTCGACTTTTAGTGTAGTTAAAACCTTCGATTTTTGATGTTAGTCTGAATATTCAGTTGGTATTCGACTTATAGTGTAAGTTCGAAACTTCGATTTTTAGTGTTTGTTTGAACAATCGGATATTATTAGATTTTAACGTTAGCTCAAACATTTGCTTTGTTTCGACTTTTGGTGTAAGTTCAAATATTCGACGTTTAGTTTAAATTTCAAGATTCGCTTTTAGTGTAGTTTAAATCTTCGATTTTTGATATTAGTTTGAATATTCAGTTAGCATTTGACTTATAGTGTAAGTTCGAATTTTCGATTTTTAGTGTTTGTTCGAACATTTGGATAGTATTAGATTTTAACTTTAGTTCGAACATTTGCTTATTATTCGACTTCTAGTGTAAGTTCGAATATTCGCCGTTTAGTTTAAATTCAAAGATTCCACTTTTAGTGTAGTTCAAATCTTCGATTTTTGATGTTAGTTTTAAAATTCAATTAGTATTCGACTTCTAGTGTAAGTTCAAATATTCGAATTTTAGTGTAGTTCAAATCTTAGATTTTTGATATTAGTCTAAATATTCAGTTAGTATTCGACTCATTGTGTAAGTTCGAATCTTCGATTTGTAGTGGTTGTTCGAACATTCGGATATTATTCGATTTTAACGTTAGTTCGAACATTTGCTTAGTATTCGACATCAAGTACAAATTCGAATATTCGACGTTTAGTGTAAGTTCGAATTTGAGACTTAAGTGTAGTATAAATATTCGATTTTGTGTTAGTTTGAATATTCAGTTAGTATTCGAATCATATTGTTAGTTCGAATCTTCGATTTTTAGTGTTTGTTCGAACATTCGGGTAGTATTAAATTTTAACGTTAGTCCGAACATTTGCTTAGTGTTCGACATCAAGCACAAATTCGAATATTCGACGTTTATTGTAAGTTCGAATATTAGATTCTAGTAAGTTCAAATCTTTGATTTTGAACTACTTGCTTTTTATTACGCTTAAATAAATACGTTGGGTTTAAAAACGATTACTTAAGTTCTAACTTTCAAAACAGTTGTTAAATGTAATTGTATTACATTTAACAACTGTTTAATCGTGTTGATCGTGTTTATTGTATTGGTGTATTTAACAACTGTTGATCGTGTTTTTTGTATTAGTGTTTGGAAGTTTCTCCTGCGTTACCAATCGATGAACCAAACTCAACCGTTGTCTATACAAGTGATGCGCAGCACTGCTATTATTGTACATCTGACTATTGTGATTCTTCCGTATTTGAAGAACATCAGTACTTTTAAACTTAAAGTTATTTTTTGTTGACTTTAATGTTTTCATGTTATTATATTTTATATATATGTGTTCCATGTTTGTATTAAATTCTATTTTGAGTTACACAGCACGTTTCTAAATGTAAAACTGAATAAAATGTGTCATTTATTTGCTAACCTTTAATTTTAAAAGTTGAAAATTATGACTAAGCAATTTTGATACATTTAAAATCGCTGCGTCATTTTACGCATTCAGAAATTAGTGGGAGTAATTTCGGAGGAATATAGGGGCTGTATTAGCTTAATATTTTCAAAGCAGGTGTTTACTATTATATATGGTAACTATCAAAGTTATTGCTTGCTATAAATAGATAATTCTTGAAATGAAAAAATCGATTGCAACTGAATACAATTGATTGTTAATTTTCAGATTATTATCAACAACCAACTTGTTAGATAACACAAATGCTTTAAACTTAAAACGAAAATCTAAAATTAAATATGTATTTACTTTTTATTCAAAAACTTTCAGTTTCTAAATAGTAAGATATGTAGCTTCAGAATAATTTAATTAATTTATAATATAATTCTTTTAAATTTGAATTTTAAAATTATATTATAAAACTATATTAATTATCAATTATATTGATATACTAAATTACGTCATTATAGGTATAGTAACTGAGCTACATGGTTTCATTCAACCTTTAATTTAAGTATATCCATCTTATAATAATTATTTAAAGATTATTTAACAATTATCGAATAAAGTATGGTGATTTATTTTTATTTTTACATGCATAAAAAACAAATACAATTTTTTGTATGTTAGCAGGAACGTAAAAATATTTTTGTCTTCAGCAACTGCAGCCATCTTCATAAAATATTTAATATTATAATGTTTAATATTATCATATTTTTGAATAAATGTTTACTAGAATTCAAATATTATAACATATACGATTTATTATATCTCAGTTCATTTTTAATAAATTAAAAATTAATTGATTTTATTAAAAAATTAAAAGTTAGATTTATATTTTTTCTTAAAGAAAATATAATGATTTAATATATCTTTATCATGATTTAATTATTTAATTCTTTTTAAAATAAATTTTTATTTAAATCCTCGTTTAAAAGTTGTGCTTCCCCATTTTCGAAAAGCGCTCCAGACTCAATTACTATATTCCCACAATAAGTGAATCGTACATTTTCAAGCGTATGCTGGCATTATCATGCGTTCATTGACTAAAGAAAATATCTTGCAATGCTTCAATTCTTGAATTGTTAAGATGCCTGTTTCGTTTTTTTGATTTTATTGAATTGAAAAGCCATACCCAGTAAATGGAAATAGAATTTATTTTTAATATTTCAACATGGCAAATCTGTCATCATCAGAAATATTTAATTGTAATTAGTAACTTAATAATTCCATAAAATAAATATTTATTGATTTATTTCATAAATTAATACTCTTTTCCACCTTTTTCGTTACGACCATATTTTATCCACTTCCCCAAACCTCACTGATCCAATATATCCAAACGCCTCGATTTCCGTTTACTTTGTCTCAGTTTTCGACTTTGCAAAATTAACTATCGTTACTTTATACACCTTCCTTATCTGGACCTTTCATAACCAACTTCTTTATCTTTACGCTCCATTGAATCTCTTCTTTGATATCCCGAAATACTCCTAAAACTTTGATCATATATCTTACTACATTGCCTCATTTTTAGTATGGAAAATTTCACCTGCCCACATTCGTAGTTCTACTTCCTTCACATCTTTCAAGTTTATTCTCCTCGAATTCCTCTAGCATGTGTGGATCGGTATCCTCTAGCATGTGTGGATCTTTGATTACCGTACTAGCAACAGCTAGTCCATGTCGAGATGTTTCGTCTTCCATGAAAATTGCATTTACAAATGCACGTAGCGCAGTTAATAAGTTGGATGAGATTAGGTATTGGATACGTTGTCATGATGTCAATGTCTTTGGAGTTTGTGAAAGTTGGTTTCATCCTGACATATCTGATGATATGGTTCACATACCTGAATTCGCTCTTTATAGATCTGATCGAGCCCATGGACGCGGTGGTGGAGTTGCCTTCTATGTGCATGTGAGTTTGATTGTTAGTTCAGCCGTAAAATTCATTGATGATTCATGCTCTGCCGAGGCTCTACAGTTGAGTATTACGCAATCTGGGAGTGCTATTATTACTTTATGTATAGTATATCGTGCTCCGGGCGCAATATCGTTCGCTCTTATTGATTTCCTTAAGAATATACCCAAGTGCCATAAATTTTTTATCTTTGGTGATTTTAACATGCATTCATACAATTCCGCCCTCTCCAGTATTGCAACTTATGATAAATATACTATGTCGTTATGTAATTTATTGTATGATGAAATGTTGCTTATTCAACATGTTCATTTTGATACTCGTTTCTCCGCAGAATCATCCTCGAAGATTGACCTGCTGTTTACTAGACTTGAATATGATATTTCTTCAATTGACAAAGAACCCCCAATTAGTTCAAGCGATCATGTGGTGGTCAAGTTTCTGATTCCTACTAATTCGACTGGATCAGACAGTGTAGAGATTGTTGAGAAGCGAGTACGGAAAGTTATCCCAGATAATGAGATAATTGAATATGCTAAAAGGATTTCTTTTGTAAGTAATGATGGTGATGTGGAGAGCATGTGGCAGTCTATCAAAAGTGGGGTAATTCAAGTCCTAGACGAATTTGCTCCCATGCGTGTATTTTCCAAGCGTAAGAGGTCTGATAAACCTCCGTGGTTTGATAGCGAACTAAAGCGTTGTATAAGGTTGAGAAATAAGGCGTGGAGTCTCTGTAGTAAGAGTGATGCTTTATATAGTGAGTACAAACTAATACGCAATAAATGCAATCGCTTAAAATCAAAAAAGAGATACTTGTACGAGAATGATGTTGCTATGTCTTTAGGACACACACCCAAGCGATTTTGGAATTATGTTTGTCGATCAAGAGTATCTAATTCTAGTGTCCGACGCATTCATATCGGAAACGAATTAGTTGAAGACCCTATGAAAATTTCTGAGGCGTTCGCTGATGTGTTTGCACTATCGTTAAATAGGGATGATGCTTATAAAGTCAATATTTGTAATGGTTCATCAATCTGTCAGAGTCCATATATAATTATCACGATGGAGGAAGTTGAGATAGAGCTATCAAGGTTAGCTAAATGCGTGTCAGCTGGTCCTGACGATATCCCCACTTATATCCTTAAGCTCTTGAAATGTATCCTGTCATATCCGCTTTCCAAATTATTCAACGTTTCTCTCAATACGTCGATAATTCCAAATGATTGGAAATCGGCGATTGTGGTACCACTTCCGAAAACGAAAAATGCTTGCGATGTTAGTGATTTTAGGCCCATAAGTTTAACATCTACTGTAAGTAAGGTACTTGAGAGAATTGTTCACAAAAGATTAATAAATGTATTGGGTTCAATAAACTATTTGAGCGACTCTCAACACGGTTTTCGGCATGGCCGCTCATGTCTAACGAATACTTTATGTGCTCGTGAACAATGGGCTGACGCAATTTCATGTGGATTGGTTGTCGATGTCGTCTATTTGGATTTCTCCAAGGCATTTGATCGCGTTCCACATGCTGAATTAATAAGTATTCTCGAATCTATTGGTGTAGATTACTATCTGACTCGTTGGATTGAGAACTTCTTGAGTGGTCGACAATTTTGTGTAAGAGTAGGTAATGCTTTTTCATCTAAACGCAGTGTTATACGTGGTGTACCTCAAGGAACGGTTCTCGGGCCATTATTATTTTGCATTTTTATCAACGAGTTGTTGAGATCGCTTAATGTACCACACTTAGCCTATGCTGACGATTTGAAGTTATGGAATGTGATCTCGACTGAACGAGACTGTTTGTCATTGCAGCGTGACCTGGATTTAGTGTATGAATGGAGTCTTACTACAGGAGTATCATTAAACCTGGAAAAGTGTAAGAATATGAGATTGGGTCGTGGACGCAAAGGATGTCATACCTACTTCATTGGTGTAAAAGAACTTGAGATAGTTTCGACTCATCGTGATCTTGGTATTTTGATCGATTCATCTTTAAAGACACGACATCATTACAACATTCAATTAGGCAAAGCTAGAAAAATGATGCACACTATCAAAAATTGCTTTCTGAAAATAAATCCATCGTCGTTCAGGGTGCTGTTTAACTCGTTATTGAGACCAATACTTGAGTATTGCTCTCCATCTTGCTTCCCATGTACACGGACTGAACTGAATGCTGTCGATGGAGTTCTTCGCCGTATTACCCGTTTATGTCCAGACTGTAAGTATTTACCTTATCGTGAGAGACTTAAAGTGATTGGCATATTTGACATGAAGGTGAGGTTAATGTTTATCGACTTGGTTGCAACGTGGAAATTATTGCACAAATTTGATGGATATCCTCGAAATATTATGGCGTGTCGTAATAATAGATCCAGGCGACATCATTCGATGACAATTTTTAAACAGCATACTGGGAAACTATCGCCTGTCACAAGATTGTCAAGACGTGTAGTTAACGTGTGGAATAGTCTTCCTGAATACGTTGTTGCCTCCACAACGCTGACTTTATTTAAGAAGCGATTGCGAATATGTCTGGAACAGATCGATAATATGGAGAAGCTATCGTATCCCTGATTTTCTTAACTCTATCAATTCTACATTTTGTTTAATTTTTATTTTATTTTTTCGTGAGCAGACTGAACAGCCATATAGGCTTTGTCTTGTATGTTATAATAATAATAATTCATAATCTCTGCTGATAACTTATTTTTGGGGAAAACTTTATAATTTATGAAGTTTTTTGTATCAACTATTCTGCACCTGCAAGCGGACATTTGATCAAATTGGTAACCATAAATAAAGAATTATTATAGGTATAAAACACTGTATATCTATACCACTGGAGCAGCCAGCCAAGTAGATGTAGCGTTGAATCAAGATACAGACGTGTTGAATTCAAAGATGATCAGCACAAGTGTACGGAGTAAGCAGATAATAAGGGTCCAAACGTGAAATGTAGGTCAGAGTCAGCAGCTGATGAGACCCACCCAGACTGATTAGTAGCGTCCTGCTGTATCAAGAATAGGAACAATACCTGTGAGGATAATATTGTGCCACAACCAGAAGAATTATAGGGTTATTGCTGATATGTGCTACGTCGCAGAATTTAACTCAAGCTTAAAGTTATTCCACTTATATAAAGCACACCGTGAAGTTGGTCGGCAAAGGTCGAGGAGAGACATTGAGAGTGACGAAAAGTGATACAAAGTAAAAAAAATGAATCGCTACGTTTAATAATGATTTATTTAAAGTGGCAAATGCGTTCCAGCGGCACGCTTACAAGTCCACTAACTAACAAAAAACACAGTAAAAGTCATACAGATAAATTAGTTAAATTGTTTAAATGGATCGGATTTGGCGTTTGAAGCACGACAAGGAGGTTTTTTGGCATATATGGATGAGCAGATGATTCCACGAGAAAGGAGCAGCCACGAGGAAGCAGCAGAAGCCAAAGGAGGTAGAGTAGATTGGGACATGTAAAAGAATGGAATTATGGAAACGCAAGGAACAGTAAACAAGACAAGAATTGTCACGAAAATGGTGGTTGAGAAATGAAGGCGTATAAAAGGTTACAAGGTGGGAAGCAATGAGAAGAATACGAATTTGAACACGTCAATAAATGGTAGGCAAATCGCGAGAAGCAAGATGGTGGGATGTATGATCAAAACGACAAGAGGGACGAGAATTCGTACCTCTTCGTCGTTCTGATAATAAAAAATGGAAGAAGAACAGATTTAGATGAGTTGAAAAATAGACTAAGATAGTAATCAAGTCTTGAGAAAAGGAGATAAAATTTCATACAAGGGAAATCTATCAATTTACGAATTTGAAGTAGGTTGCGGAGAATCAAGGTAGATGAGCGTACTTTATATCTAACGGAAGATTTAAGAGAAAATCGGTTGTCAAAATGTAAGCCTAGGAAAACGAGATTATCAACGATATGAAGAATTGTAGGAGTTAATGATACGGAGGGAGGTTCTAAGCCGGGGTGTCGATGAAAAATCCACATTATTTTGGATTTATTAGGATTCAAAGTAAGACGAAGAGAAGAAAGATGATTGAAAATTGAGACAAGACAGTCGGAAGCAGAAACACTAAGATCTTGAATACGATAAGCAGGTGCATGAGCATAGATGAGAATGTCATCAGCATATTGCATAACATGGAAGTTAAATTTATGAGAAATCAAAGACAAATCACCGAGAAGAAGAGAGAAAAGCATAGGGCCTAATACGGAGCCTTGTGGAACACCGGACGGAATGAACGAAGGATGGGAGAGAGAAGAGTTAGAAAAGACGCGAAATGTACGGTTTGATAGATATGAAGAAAACCATTATACAGTGGGTAAAGAGAAGCCATAATCATGACGAAGGCGATGGAGAAGAATCGAGTGATCGACGATGTCAAAAGCAGACGATAGATCAAGAGAAACTATGACACTACATAATTTATGATCGCGAGATATGAGTAAGTCGTTATAAACTTTAAGACATGCAATTTCGGTAGAGTAATTAAAGCGAAAAGCGGCTTGGAAGGGAGGAAATAAGTTAGAGGAAAAGATATATATATATACATATATATATTAACTTGCTTAAGAACGAGATCATGACGAAGGCGATATATAATTGTTTGAAGATTAATAATTGATTAAGAAGATATGAATCACACCAGAAGGGAAATCGATCAATCTACGAATTTGAAGGAGGTCGCGGAGAGTCAAGGTAGATGAGCGTACTTTATCTCTAACGAAAGGTTTTGGTGAAAGTCGGTTGTCGAAATGGAAGCCTAGGTAAACCAGATTGTTCACGATAGAAAGAATTGTAGAATTAATGATACGGAGGGAGGTTCTAAGCTGGGACGTCGAGGAATAAACCACATTATTTTGGATTTATTAGGATTCAGAATATAACGAAGAGAATAAAGATGATTGAAAACTGAGACAAGGCAGTTGGAAGCAGAAACAATAACATCATGAATACAATACGCAGGTGCATGAGCACAGATGAGTATGTCATCGGCATATTGCATAACATGGAAGTTAAATGTATGAGAAATAGAAGACCAATAACCGAGAAGAGAGAAAAGCAGAGGGCCTAATACGGAGCCTCGTTGAACACCGAACTAGGTGGAAGAATGATGGGAAGGAGAAGAGTTAGAACAAGCGCGAAAAGTTCGGTTTGATATATATGAAGAAAACCAAGCTACAGTGGGTAAATAGAAGCCATTATCGTGACGAAGACGACGGAGATGAATCGAGTGATTGACGATGTCAAAATCATAGGTTACATCAAGAGAACCTATGACACTACATAATTTATAATCGCGCGAGATGAGTAAGTCGTTATAAACTTTAAGACAGTCACTTTCAGTAGGGTAATTAGAGCGAAAAGCGGCTTGGAAGGGAGGAAATGAGTTGAAGGAAAAGTGATATGCATTAACTTGCTTGAGAACGAGACTCTCAAGGAGATTATAGCGGGTTGGGAGAAGTTAGATATGACGGTACGAAGATGGTAGTGAGGAGTCGAGAGATTGCTTTTTGAGGATAAGACGAACAGTGGCACATTTTCAGTTTGAAGGAAATGTGCCGCAACGGATAGACAAGTTGAATAATGTTGTTAGGAAGGGTTATAAAGAGGAGCGATGTTTTTAAGCAAGTGGGTGGGAATTGGGTCATAAGGAGATGTTTTATTTGGTAATGATAGCAGAACCGAAGAAACGTCATCGGACGAAACGGGAAGAAGCTAAAATAGCTATGGGAGGGAAGTATTTTAAGAGAAGAGTGGGTACAAGGGGGCTACGGGTAGTAGGAAAAGTAAATTAGATAGCATAGATTGTAGATAACAAAAAAATTCATCAGGATTTATATTACAATAAGTAGATGATCGTGAAAGAATTGAGTTTAAGATTTTCCAATGAGATTTAGAGTTGGAAGATGACTCGAGTTGATTTCGCCAAAAGATAGTACGTTTAGTACGTATAAGAATAAGATGTGAACGGCGTAGAGAAAATTAGGAATCACGGAGATTCGGAGTGAGTGAGTTGGAGAACGTTTAAGAAAGCGATTATACACACGGAAAGAGTGACGGAGTCGACGTTTAGAAAGACTGCAGTCAGAATGGAACCAGGGAGCATGGCGCAAGCGCTGAGAGCGTCGGAGTCGACTAGGCAGAAGTTTATTGATAATAGACATAAGTTCAGAATCAAACAGAATGCAGAGATCATCGGGAGAGAGATAGTTAAGAGGAAGTGAAAAGAGTGAAGAATTGATTAAGGCTGTGTAGATAATAGGGCTTTCGAGAAGTTTCCAGCGTCGACTTGGTGTTGATAATGGTGAAGGCGGGGAAGGATGATGGAGACGAGTAAGAGTGACAAGGAAATATCGGACAAACCAGGATCAGTAATTGACAAGGAGGTATAGTCATTGAAGCAGTAAGGAACAGCAATGATGTCGAGAGCACCGCCGAGAATATGAGTTGGGCTTGTTGAAAGTAATTTATAGTTAAAATCAGAAAAAAGGTTAGTTAGAGTGATAGAGTCATAGTCAGCCGGGAAAAGTGTCAGAGTTAGTCGAGAGGGGAAGGGGTTAATGACTGCATATGAGCAATTTGAACGAAGTGGAACGGATGTTAGCATTAATTTTACATAGAGAAGTCTTCTACATGCTCCTTCTTCTTATGCAGAAGAGTAGGTAGAAGTGAGAATGACAGAGGTGCTCAATTGAGAATTAAGATAGGTTGGAGCATTTGTGACAGGACTGGAGTGTTGAGTCGGTTGATCGGAGATGTTGCTGGGGATAATTTTGACGGAATGATGTAAATTATTGAGAAGTGATACGGGGGAGGTAGAGTAAGGAGTATGTGAAAAGAAGAACAAAGTATGCTCGTATTTAGATGGTAGAGGAATAGGAAAAA
Organism: Pomphorhynchus laevis; assembly: GCA_012934845.2. Classification (NCBI taxonomy): domain Eukaryota; kingdom Metazoa; phylum Acanthocephala; class Palaeacanthocephala; order Echinorhynchida; family Pomphorhynchidae; genus Pomphorhynchus; species Pomphorhynchus laevis. The sequence goes on along the minus strand of WNNJ02000004.1, from coordinate 165,924 downwards.
GAAGGTACGAGATGAAAAGCTTTACCGTTTGTACTGTTAGGATGATAAAGACGAATGGAAGTTTTGATCCGTAGTTGAACGAGAAGTGTGCATTAAAGTAGGTTCGAGAATAGGATTATAAGATGCGAAGTCAGGTGTTGATGCGAGGGAAGCGTCAAAAACAGTATCGGTCTGAGTGGTCGTGTATGATACAGAAGTGGAGAAGCAGGATAGCAGTAGAAGTTGTACTGATAAACAAAAACCATACGTAAACGGTTTGCGTTGATACACCGAGCGTTCGGATATTTTTACTCGAGCAAGGGTCCATACGTCACAGTCTTTACAATCGCATCCAACTTTAAAATTCGTATAACCATCATTGCATTTTGATGTGGAAGAATTGTGATCAGGAACAGGTATCTGAACTCTAGCTTTTCTTGACTTGAAATTTTATCGAGAGATTAAGCTCAATCCTAGAGCCTGGCGAGCAGAACTGGCGGGAATAATATGGAACTGACAGGAATAATCTGGAATGTAATCAGAAGAACAAGAATAATTTTTTTCTTTTTTATATATGAAGGCGTATCGAGCGGAACTGACAAGAATAATCTGGAACTGACAGTAATAATATGGAGCTGACAATAATAATATGGAACTGACAGCAATAATCCGGAACTGACAGGAATAATCTGGAACTGACAGGAATAATCTGAAATAATTACCCAAGCCAGTAAGTTTTGTGTAAGTGAAATGAGATATGATCAAAACTAGAAAGGCAGAAAAGAAAATTGTAGTTATTAAGATGCGTTGAAGAATTAAAGTCGTGTTTTTTGTGTTGACAAATATGGTGAAACAGTTGCCAATTATAAATTTTTAAATAATTAATTATTAATTATTTATTATTGTCAATTATTAAATCAACAAAATATTATTAAAATATTAAATTTACAATAAAAATGTAATCAAACAGAAAATAGTAAAATATATAAATTAACAAAATATTATTAAAAATCTATTAAAACTATTAAGCGAAATTTTTATGGACGGATAATAAATAATATACTTTGTGTTAGAATAAGATTCACTAGATAATCAAATTTCATTAGAGGAAATACATCATTAGCATGTATTTAGCCTCGTTGCTATGTCGTGTTGAAGAATAAAGGCTGAAACCTAATAGCATAGCAGACGTTCTTTTTGATGACCTCTAATCCTTATGCTGATACATCGTCCGTTATTTATTAGTCAATTAATGAAAATTTACTTAAATTTTAAATTTCAATTTTTACTTGATATAAATAAAAATTGTATAAAATCTTATATTATTTATCTTTATTTTTGACTTTTATTTTTTGTAAAATATGTATACTCAGTTATCTGATCTGAGTCTTAATACAATACGATAATTGAAATAAAATTAAATAATAATAAATTTAAAAATATTAAATATATATTTAAATTATTAAATTGAAATATAATTCAATAATTGTCAATAAGGTAATTAAAAATATCAATTGTTTTTTTTTAAATCAAACAAAATTGCCGTAGCCATTTACGGTTGTTTCGACTGCTCAAAAAATGTGTTCTAAACATAAAGGTTGTAATAAAGCGTTATATTCAGATTATTGAATCAGTTCATTGGCCCTGTTCGATTCATGGAGAACGTTACAGGTTTGGGAGATCTACCTTATCACGATCGCTTACTGTATTTAAATACGAAAGCCATGTCTCATATGCGAGAATTAAAGATCTTTTCCCTTGGTGTGCTTTGAAAGATCCCACCACAAGTCCCATCAATTTGATGTTTCCCTCGCAGACCTCAACTAACAATAGGAGTCATGAATTTACTATTTAGAGAGTGCAGCGGAGGTTGAAAAAGCTTAATTGTTTGGCGGACCGAGTAATTAAGAATTGCAATTTCCTTCTAAGAGAAACTATTATGGCTAAATCAAAGACTAATTTTGAAAAGAAACTCAACTGTTTACCAGCACTTCCATTCTAGTTTTTCTTCTCAATTTTTATTTTTTCTTTATGTGATGCTACCATATGAGCATTTGCTCTAAGATAGACTATGAATAACAATAATTATTTTTAATAAACAAAAATTTGTTCAAATATCTAAAATAATTAAGGATATTTCAAGGTCTATCGCAAATGGATCCATCAATGTTAAATGTTAAAACTTGCAATTATTGTCTATAATTTACTGATGATTTTCGTGTCGATATTAAAATTCGCAAACATGCAAAAGCAGACCGCACCAATGCGATAGAAATTTTGGCTTTGAGTTTAGTTAGGGGTCCGCATAATTATCTGAAAAACTGCCGCGTTTATGCTAATGCTAGCTTCTTCAGTAATTATTTAGCTTGGATTCCTATTACACCAGATGTTGAGAAATGGGATAAACTTGCCTTGTACTACGGTTTTCACTCTCACGATACTTAGCAACCTTGCGATTATCATAATATTGAAAAGCGGATGTCGGACTCATTTCGGCATACGATTGAGCATGGATAAAGTATATATTGTCACGAGTGGTAGTCATTATCTCAAAATTTATACTCACCGGGACTATTGAGGGCTGAGGTTCGACTTCGACCCCAAAATAGTAATTTACCACAGCTTTGAAAAAATATCTTTAATGAAATCGTGTCTAATACTGAGGACACCGCCTCATTCGCATGACATGGAATTTTCATGGCATTATATTTTAGTTTTTTCTCAATGTTTTTTAATTTATGTGATGTGCTACCATATGAGCATTTGCTCCAATAGAGACTGATCAATAATGGAACCTATGAAGTATTTTTCGATTGGGATTTTGTAATTCCATTTCGAGTAATCCACCCGTTTACTAAGTAGTAAAGAGACGAAATGTGCGCAAAGTACACGGAAAGTAACGCGTCAAAGTATATTGGTCCAGTGAAGTAATAACACATAGCGTCGATAATAACACATATTCTATATATACCCGGACCATTTGTGTAGCCATAATTTTAACGGGTTTGGAAAAAATCTTTTAAATGTAAAATGATTATTGATTTTGTAATAGATGGAATGTGTATGTATACAACAAAATTATTGCATTTGCTATTAATTAAATAAAACTGTGGAATCAATTATTTTTATAGCAATATTGCTGAAAATCAATTCTTACGCATTTTTGACGCACATTTGACATCAATTTAACCTGTTTGTATAATATAATTTTTTAAGTTTTCTCGCTATTTTGGAAGATAAATAGATGAAACAATCACCTGAAGATGTTACTCCAAATATAGCGCTAGGTGATCTTCTGCACATGAAGGAAAGCAACTGCTTAAATCGAACGAATTCAAATGAGAAATTTAAATCATACAGCACATTTAGCGACGGAAGAAAGCGTCGAAATCAATACCGTAAAAATAATGATTCACCTGTTGAAATGTCTTCAAAAAAACCATCTCATGCAAAGCAAATTAAGAAGAATAATCTGCAATATGAAGTCAGGGATCCTAGATTTAATAGCAAATGTGGGGCATTTAATCCTAAATGGTTTGTCCATTCGTATTCCTTCTTGACTGATATACGAGATAAGGAAATAAATTTAATGAATCAAACTTTGGCAAATTGCACAGATGAATCAGACGCTGAACAGCTGCGTCGACAAATACAAAGGCTTCAGCACCAAAATGAACACATGTTAATTCAGAAGCGAAATGATGAGAAAGAACAAACACTTAACAAAGCGTTGTTACAAACCGCTAAAATTGGTAACCATATACCATTTCTACGTAAATCAGAGAAAAAAATACTAATGCTAGCTGATAAATATCGGGAATTGAAAGCAAATGGTAAAGTACAAAGCTATTTAGATAATAAAAAACGAAAACAGGAGAAAAAGTCAATAACTAGACGTCAACTGCAAAATAAAATATCGCGTAGAGTAAATAATTGATGGTTTAAGCAATTCGCAGATACAGTTCAAAGTTGATATAGCAAATTTGTAAATCCTGTTTTTTTTTGCTGAACAGTTTGGAAGAATTGATTTTCTAATTTCTCCTATTTTTATCGGGTGTACGTAGTTACCGTTCAACAATGTAAAAGAACGCATTACGTATTTTAATTAAAGCTTTTTAATTTGCAAATGATTTTAGTGGGAAACTATTGCATTACGTTTAAATAATTCGTAATGATTATTTAAATAATTTAATAATATCTAGCTCTAATTATGTTTTGACTTGCCTCGTACTGCTTGCAGTACTCGTGCCGTTTGCCGGTCTTCTGCATTCAGCAGTGGGAGATATTTATCCATGTTCATTCGTATGCCGAAATGAGTCCGACGTCCGCTTTTCAATATCATGATAATCGCAAGGTTGCTAAGTATCGTGAAAGAGTGAAAACCGTAGTACAAGGCAAGTTTATCTTGCCTTCATCTTTCGTGGCTGCCTAACTGATCATAAATAATTTTAAATATTAAAGAATTTTCAATTACGTTAAAATATAATTAATTTATAATCTTTTAATGAACAAACTATTTATTAGTGAAACAAAACAAAATACATTGAAGTAATTCAATGAATTACTAAATTCATTGAATTTATATTAACACAACTATATAACTACAACTAATATTACCAAGTTCACTAAATTTAATAGAAGATTGACATAACAGCACATTTACTTCATTACACGAATTTCCCGAACGTAATGTAATTTGTCTTATTTAAGCTTTCTGTTATTGCAAGCGAGGTAAACTTTGCAAAGGCAACATCGATATATCTGCTCTTTATTTTACAAATTTGGTTGACGTTTTATATCGCTTAATTTATCACGGATCACAGACCGTGTCAGAAATAAAATATTATATGTTTTTACATAGGACTACTAATTTCCAGGATAACGCAGTCGCAACTTTACCACTATATTTGCCATTTCAAAACTCAATGTAGTATGCAATTGTGATCTAATATCACTGTATAATCGATTATTTCTTTCAGCGTTTTTCCTGACAGTCTTTTCAATGCGATTCAGACTCATCCCTCTTTGTATAGCAGAACTTTCAAATTCTAAATTTTCAGGAGCATGGCTATTGAGGTTCAATATCTACTTCACAATCGATATTGGAAAGTTCATCTGCTAAGAAACTACAACCAATATAATGCCCAATGATAAGCAACCCTCTAGTTTGATTCGAACCTAGAACACGCAAATTCGAACATAGCCATGATTTAGTATCACCACAAGAATGATCAGCACTCCCACGAGTTCGTCGAGCTGCCTTTACAATATCATCTGCACAAGTATTTTGAAAGCAAGCAAATGTTCAGCTTATTTATCAACGGATTGTCAAGAATAGCGTTCTCCGCAATTTCTGCGGCAAATGGATAAAGTTCATTTAATTTTTTGGCGGATCGTCATACTGCCTACAGAGTCATTAAGTGACCTTACACTACAGAACTTCTAAACCTTCATCGCTTATAAAGCGCATAGCCGAACTCGTTATGCCGTGACTCATAGATATAAATTGTTTAATCCATTGAGAAAGAGTGACTCTGTTTTGCATCCTTTGCATAAACTCTCTGCAGTAAACGCGCCTCTAGTATCAGATCAATTATCTTTTTATCTTTCCATCTAGATTAAATCCTTCGCACTAGATTTTCTCGAATTTTTTCGTCTTCTGGCCGTTAGTTCTTTACCGTAAAATCTAACAAATCACATTAATTGATTATATGTTTAAATTCATTTCAGTATTTTTTATTTCTGCTTCGTAGTGGGATGTCAACGTTTAGACAAAACCGCTACTTGTATTGCATAGGCAAATACCATAAGTTTGGTCTTCAATGTCCCACTTCAAGAAAATGAACTCAAGTTAGAAAAATTAGATGACTTAGATAATTCATTGACTTCAATTGAATATTAATTTCTCATCAATCTTGGGTTTTCAGTGCAAATTTTGACTGAATTCATATAATTCCGGTTACATTTTTTAATTAAATTTTCTCGATTTGTACAATTACATGACGTACAGTTGAAACAAGTACTCTTAGCTTTACGACATGGACAGCTCATACATTTCGCTGCTTATCCGTTACATAATTAGCATTCTTTGAAGGTTTGCCACTTTTTATCCATGCGGCAAACGTCTCGCCTCGCTCACTGATTAAATCGGCGAGCAAAGCAAGCCGATGCCAAATGACAAGATGGAAAACATATTTCTCTCTAAATTGATCTTGCGAATGCCGGAAAATAAATTTGTAAAACCTTCTATTTGTTGTAAAGTTGAACTGTTATTGTTATAGTATCATCATAAAATATTAAAATGCACAATCCGTTTTCAGAAGTTTGAATTAATTTCGATTATTCACAATTAGTATTCTCTTAATAGTATTCTTTTTAACTGACGAACAAAATCATTTTCTGCATTTTGGAAAAACTTAAAATGTAAAACTAAATTGTGTTATTTATTGTTGATTTTTTACTTATTGAAATTGATTCAATAATAAAGATAATTTGAAGTTTACCACGTGGCATCCAAGACAGATTATTTGTAATCACTTAAATATTTTTAAACTAATAATAGTAAGTTATAATTAGTTAATTGTTAATTCAGATTAGTTAATTCAGGACGTTTAAAAATCGAGAGGAATATAAAAAGAAAATTATTATTCACAAATTTTCGACTATTGCAATAGTCCTTAGTTACAAGTCCTTAGTTACTATTCCTTAGTTACAAGTTCTTAGTTACTAGTCCTTAGTTTTAAGTCCTAAAAAATATACATATGCTATAATAATTATAACGCCTATCTAACAAAAATTAAACCATCAAGTAAATATAAATATATGGATAAAATTGAATTAGTAGAATCCTTAAATTATTTAAAAGTAGGGACATCTATATTTAGACAAGTAAAAGGTGTTCCAATGGGTGTTCATAGTAGCCCAATTATAGCTGACTTATTTTTGAATTAAGCAGATTTTATAATACTATTTTAAGTTTACAATAGTAAACTACACCTGAAATATCCACAGGACGTAACATAACGTATTTATTACTGGGATTTTAGAACTCTTGTAGAGCGCAAACATAACAAGATGCCAATACTGGATCAACACTTATGAGGCCTTTCTAACAAAAATTAAAACCACAAACGAATCTAAATATATAGATAAAATTAAATTAATAGAAGCCTTGCAAATTTTGATATTTTATAATTTTAGAATATATCTAAGATAAACATTTGGAAAGATTATGTATTTGATAAAATTAAAAATAAAATGAAAATAACAAACAATTATAAAAGGAAAGATAAAATTAATAAAGATATGTATATAGAACTTACAAAATTAAAGGATAACTTTATAATAACAACTATTGATAAAGCTAGTAATAACTTTGTCTTAATATGCAAAAAGCTTCATTATGATATACTAATGAAAGAGGTTAATTCTAATGATATAAATGTAAATCCAACATATGAACGTAGTGAGTTGAGTTTAGAAACAATTATTACAAGTCACTGTTCTATAATGGATAAAAAGGGTATAAAGGTTGAATTAGATAATAAAACTATACCTATATTATATTGGAATCCAAAATTACATAAAAATCCAATAAAACCTAGGTTCATATGTAGTGCTTTTAAATGTACATTAAAACCACTTTCTGTCTATATGAATAAAATATTTAAAGCAATTAAAGCACACTTTAAAAAATATTGCAAGGTAATCGAAATTAATTCTGGTATAAAACACTATTTCAGTATTAATTCTACAAAAGAATTTTTAGAACAGACAAAAGGAATAAATTTTCAAAATATAAATACATACGATTTTAGTACGCTTTATACAAATCTAGATTTAGTAGATATTAAAGAAGCGTTAGTAAAATTAATTAACCTTATATTCGGAAAAAGATATACATATATATGTTATAATAATTATAACGCTTATCTAACAAAAATTAAACCATCAAGTAAATATAAATATATGGATAAAATTGAATTAATAGAATCCTTAAATATTTTAATAAATCAAAATTATTTAAAAGTAGGGAAATCTATATTTAGACAAGTAAAAGGTGTTCCAATGGGTGGTAATAGTAGCCCAATTATAGCTGACTTATTTTTAAGTGCTATAGAATATGAATTTGTTCATAACTGTGTAAAAACTAAATCTAAACAATATAAATATATGAAATATATGTTTCGATACATTGATGATATATGTGTATTTAATTCTAATAATTTTTATTCAATTAGTGAGCACATTTATCCAGAAAGCCTTATTCTTAACAAAACCAATATTAATGATAAAGAAGGTGTATATCTAGATATTAACATTAAATTAACATTAACTAAACTAATATTAATTTATATCGTAAAGATGACATATTTAAATTTACAAGAAACATATTTTTGCATGAGCATTCATGCATACCATATAATATAAAATATAATACATTAAATAATGAAATTTAAAGAATTGCAACAATTTGTAATGATATTGGCTTCATTGAAAATCATTTAAATAGTTAAATAGATACATATTTTAAACTAGGTTACTGTAAAAATACCATCAATCAGAAAATAGTAAAATATATAAATCAACACAATATTATTAAATATAAGTTTTAACTCTTAGATAATTTGAGTTTCCGAAAACCGGTAGCACAGCAATGCCTTCTGATGATCCCTAATCTCCATTCAAAATACATTTTTACATGAGACTTTATATCGTAAATAAAACTTATTTAAATTTACAAAGAAAACATTTTTGACCAAATAATATCAAATATGATACATTAAATAATGGAACTTTACTTATTGTGATAACATCTAATGTTATTGGCTTTAGGATGAATCATTTAAATAATTTAAGTATTACATATTTTAAGCTATAATACTATAAAAATAAAACTAAACAAAAAAGTTGTCAAACATAATTCTTCTGTGTTTGGTTGATGAATTGGTGCCGAAACCTGATAACATTGAATAACATAATATCAAATATGATACATTAAATAATGGAACTTTACGTATAAATTAACTATTATGTATTATGTATGTGTTAGATTTTATGCTTTACATCGAAGAAATACGCAATTAGCTTGCATTTGACCCCTTTTCAACTTGTTCAAATATGCCATAATATGAAATTTTATTGGTCTACTACAAAATCCTTTGAATAATTTAATTGAAAATCGTAAAATATATAAATCATGACTCATATTTTATAAATATGAGTCATGATTGTAGACCTATTTACAATTGAACGATTTTTTTATAATATTAAATATAATACATTAAATAATGATTTTAATAAAAATGTTTTTAATTTTTAATTACTTAATGCTCATACATGAATGCATAAGCATTCATGTATACCATAAAATCTTTAAATATAATATATTAAATAATATAATTTTAAGAATTGCAACAATTTGTAACGATATTGGCTTCATTGAAAATCATTTAAATAATTTAATATATAAATATGTTAAACTTGCTTAATCTTTTTATGTAAATTATATTTAGATTATGAATATATTATTATGTCATTTTATAATATTTTATATTTATTATATAAATGTATTATATTTAAATTATTATATTTAGTTATATCGTAAATAAAACTTATTTAAATTTACAAAAAAACAACAAAATTATTTTGACCAAATTATATTAAATATAATACATTAAATAATGAAATTTTAATAATTGCCTTTTATTCAATAAGCGAACAAATTTTTCCAATATTGATTAAAAGTTGTTTTCAGTTTTTTAAATTATCAAAAATAAATATATATTGACATTGCTGTAAAAAAGTTCTCATAAAAACTAAGAAGTAAAATTTTTTTACCTAATAAATCTAATCTAAGAACATCTTTAGATTAAAATATTTAGTTGTAAAAATATTTTTATTTTTTAAATATGTAGCTTCGGTAAACTTGCCTAATTAACAAAATATCCAAATTATCATGCATTGGTATTTTTTATCAAGGCAAACAAATATTTACTAAGGCAAACAAATAATTTCGATTTTATTTTAAAAACGGCTCAATTTATCATAAATGGCAGGCAAGCTGGCTCATAATAATGCTTTTGTTTTAAACGATAAAATCCTTGATTTTTGGATAAGCTATAATTAGTTAGGGGTTTATCTGCGCACCATATGGACTTTTACCGAACATCCCAATAAGAAAAGTGTGAAGACACTTTTCATCCCAATAAGAAAAGCTATGACAACATATGTAGATTCGAATTGCTATGCCAATTATTGAAAACGGACTGCTAGCAATAATGGCTCTGAAAGCAATGAATTTTCAGCAAATATACAAGTATACGTTTCGTTAAGAGAATCGTTGGGATTACTCCTAATGATCGTATTTAGTAGCGGTTTTCCCATCGCGAATGCGTTCTTAATCTGTCCAAATCTGCGAAGTTCTGGATTTACAAATCACCGACGAATTTATATGCAACCAAGCGCATTACTTGAAAAGAAATCCCGTGCAAATTCAGAGTTTCCATTAATGATGGCCCAAGTTACTCGGTAATATCCAAGAGCTTCCAAACTCCCGATAATTTGGAGAGCTTCGATTCATGGATATCAGTTCGTAGTGCCAATGATGTGGACACTGGCAAAGCTGGAGATTTTATGAATAAACGACTCCTCTCACATGTTTTACAAACTGCTCATTTAATTCGATATTTTAATCTCAATTCTGAAATCTATGATGATACCAAAAGAAAAGTGAGAACAATATATTGTTATATATTACAATATATTGTTATATTGTCATTCTAACTGTGATCTTGTCATGTTTTATATTCACTTTGTTTTTGGTTGTGTTATTAATCTTTGCACGTATCTACAAATCTAAGTCGCTTAATAAACTCGTTTTATTAATATTAATAATGAATCATTCAATTTTTAAGATTTAGCTAAATAGCACTATTTAGTGACTAAATATCATGCGTGTATGTAATAGAAAAGCGAAGGATTTTAGTTTTCTCCATAGTAAAACAAATACAAAACTTCGTTAAAAATTCCTGGTGTATCATATTCAGAACTGACCAGTTCTGATTTTAGTTTGTAGTGATGACTTGGTAAATAAACAGATTGTTGTTAAAGATTTGTATTATAAAAAATATTTTGATTTAATTTTTGTTATTTATTATTTATTATTACAGTTTTTGCACGATAAAAATTCATTAGATATTTGTTTTAAATTAAACACTTTGCACAATTAATAATTAATTAATAATTTATTAATTAATTTGAATTTAAAAAAATTTAAATTTTTAAAATTAACTAATTTTCACAATGAATAACATTAACATGTTGTTTACTACATACCACATTATACGCAAAGATAGTTTGCAGCATTAGTGCAAATCATTATTGCAGCATTAATCTACATGCAATGTAGATTATCACAAATAATACCGAAATTTTCTCATTATCGAACAAACACAAAACTATCGAAAATTTATAAATTTAAACGCATTTACACATCTGTTAGCGTAATGTCCTTTCTCACCACATTTGAAACATGTGATATCATTTACAGGAGTTGGGTATCCGACGACTGTGCTATTAGAACTGCTTAGATAGCGAGTCCTTTCTTCCGGACTAAGTTTGAAACAGGTGGATGCTTTATGACCAAGTTCTTTACAGTATTCACAAACGAATATAACTTTACGTCCCTGAAGATTCTCATAGGCTGTTGGTAGATCGAAACTTGGATGCATATGCTGACACTCGGTTCCATGCGGACAAAATCCAGCCAAATAGCTTTGACATAAAGTTCGACGCACGTGGCGGTTCTTGCAATGAGGTCCATGTCTGCAAAACCCACGATCGTACCACGGGCAATCCCTTATCTTTGATTCTGGATCCAAGTGAAGAAATATGCATTCTTTGTTCATACACTGGCCAAATTTTGAAAAGAAATAGCATTCCGGCATTCTTGAAATATCATACTCATGCAGAAATTCACACTCGTCGCCTTTTTTACAGAGCCCTCGCAACCAGTGTTTACAAACAATTGACTTGTCTCCTCTAATGTGCCGAAATGGACAATTACTTCCACGATTACAACCAGATGGACTGTTTATGAAAAATTCACAAACTGGAGATCCGGATTTATCCATGCCCGTAAATGGCAACGGTACCGCGCCTAATTGATTTTTCAATGCAATTTCTATTTCGAAAAGATCATTGTCTAATGGCGCAGCTATATCTCGCATGAGAACTCCAGGTTCATTTAAATTCATAGTTAAATTGCTAACCGTCATATCTACGATGTAAGGAAAATAATAAAGGTCATTCGAGAAAGGATAAATTATAAATACTATTTAGTATTAAATTTAATATTAATATTAATACTTACTATTCAATATTTATAATGACTATTAATACCGACTATTCTTTGTTTAATAAATACAATAAATTACCCAGTTGCAGAATATTAATATTAAATCAATATTAATTTAATATTAAACGTAATATTAAATGTTGCTCTCACTAATGCAACTTAAAAAGAATCAAACAATCGAAAGCTTGTTAACAAAATAAAACTTCTATCTTCCTTGAGTCTATAATAATTCCAGCAATATGCATAATAATCTACTAGATTATTAAACTCGCTTGTGTCAGTCTGTCCAAGTACGGAAATTACCGGAGAGCAGTCCAGCGCCTGACTTCAGTTGGAATATCCACCCTATCTGCACAAGCATGGACACTCCTGCAAAGACTACATCCTCGCACATATAGCATCTGTTAGAATCAATCACTAAAATCTTTAATCTTACAGAACGGTGCTCAAACAATTCGTCCTCGTCAATAATTATAACTTGCGAAACATTCCTTGCCGCTGTCAACTCCTTCCCCTCAGCGTCATGACCAGATTGTTTTGGGCTAAGGCCGGATCATCTTCAAGATATGCTACGAGCCAATAGCGGCGGATCGCTAGCAGATAATTTGACGCACCTTGTCAACCTTCTCCTTGCAAGACATGCACCCTTTGAAACAGCGCATTACATAGCAGGAGCGAACTTGAACGCACTGCCGAAAAATGGCGGGGGTATAAGACCAATAGCCGCCGGCGAAACTCTCTCCCTTCTCTGTTCGAAGTGCATATGTCTTCAACTTCGCAAACGCTTCACCAGCCTGCTACAGCCAACACAATTAAGGGTAGCAATGGAAATGATCGTTCACTAAATGAGACGAGTACACGATCAACAAGCCAACAACTGAACATGGGTGAATATCGATTTCTTGAACGTCTTCAACTCAGTATACAGAGCAAACTTTAAAGCGAAGATCCAGGAGAAAAACTCAGAGCTCTGACCGTGGTTTGACCTTACGTCCCAGTGCAAGGAACTTCTACGTTTCGGCACACACGACCCTGGCAACTCATATGAAGAAGTCCAGTAGGGATACATTAGGCCATTTCCTCTTCTCGTTGGTCATTAAGAGTACGATTTTCCAGCTAAACTGACGAAAATATATATCAGGAAATAATACAGGAAATATATAACAGGGTTCGAAGCAGCGGGGTTAATGTTTTTAGCCGCCGTAGTGGAAGCCTTTGATGGATTGAACGATGAAGGAAACAGGGTGATCAAGCAAGTTGCAAATATTGAGCCGGAAATGCGGAATCAGATACGTTGTGACATTCACTCGCTTATATCAGCGTATATCCATCCCACTAATTAGGGACAACTTCAAAACCATGTTAGCTATACTCAACCATCTTCCAACATTAGAATTTGATTATGGCCAACATGAAACGTCTGAACCTGAAAAACGCCTCTCCAAGTCGTCTGAACAAGAAACTGTCAGTAGAATCTACATATAGACGATTTGATTCACTTCTTGCGCGGTATTTAAAATTCGCAAATAACGATAATGATAACCCAAAGCAGCTTGAATAACACCGATCAATCAAAACGATTATTAAATTACAATACTCTGTACATATCGATGAACTTCATCCACCTCTCAATAGTATGATCAATTTTGTTCGTGAAAACAAAAATACCAGCAATCGAGAGGAGAAGGATTAATTGTCGTCTGATGTTCTCGTTTGATGAGCAGATTCTCAACAAAGCTTTCAACCTTCAAAAAATGTCGATGACAGAACGATTATTAACAAATGTAGACTTAGAGAGCGTTTCGAAGCCGGTATCTTTGCATACAACATCAACTCATGTAGTGAATCAGACAGCATCGATGCCATTTAGAATGTTTTACATTTTACATTTTTATCTTAAATTCTTTAATGTTCGCACTTAGATATTCAATTGATGGATATTGCTCAATAATTAGTCTGAATTAGTTGTGGTCGTTAATAAGTTACAACTTATTAAAAATGCTTAAATGATTTTTACTATTTTGTTCGTCGATTAACTTTATCAGGCACATCCTTGGATAAATCTTAAGGCAATGCTGCATGTAGATATTGCAACATCACATTTAATATTTATCTATTAAATTCAAAAAACAAAACATTTTATATTTGTAAATTTTATATATTTTTCGGGGAAAACTCATTGTCATGTTACTTGCAATCTTGTCAACTTCATTACAATACAAAACTGATTGTAATAAATAACACGAAACGGAAAAAATGCAAAAGTAAAAATAAATAAATGTTAAAACGCATTTTACGCCAGACATATTACGTTCTAGCCTTTAATCACGGCAAAAAAATTATTTTAACGTGGCAAATGCGTGCCAGCGCACGCTTACATGACTACAACAAAACAAAAATGTAAATCATGTGTCGATAAGTTATGAACGGATCAGGTGTTTGAATGTGATAAAGGAGGGAGCGCGGCGGACGTCGAGAGGGACTTGATTCCAGACGAGTGAGGCGGCGACGAGGAAGGATCTGAGACCATAGTTGTTGGAGTTATTGTGAAAGTGGAGTTAGAGGGTATGACGGAAACGCAGCGATAGCGAGGTGACAGTTGATGTTGAAAATTTTCGCATTCATTTTGTAGATGTTGTCAACAGTTTGCACATTATCAACTACAAATGACGCTTATATATTAATTTAAATATTAGTTCAACAGATATAAAAACAGATATCAATAATCAATTAAACAGTTGAATATGCGGTAAAAAGGAAGGTTGAGAACGATGGGGAGCCGACAGCGATGAGACGAAAAGTTACGAGAAGAAGGCGGAGTTTGATGCGGATGCGGATGGTGGGCCAGGAGAGTGGGGGAAGATATGTGGATATGTGGTCGAAGCGACGGAGACGAAAGAGCACTCGAACTGCGGAGTTTATTATGTGTTGTAGTGGTAGGATGATAGATTTTGGAGAATTGGCGAAAAGGCTAAGGCAGTAATCGATTTTAGGGAAAAGAAGCGATGAAAGAAGAGACATACAAGAACGGAAGTCGATAAGGGAGCGGATACGGCGGATGTCACGGAGAATTAAGTTAGACGAGCGGACATTGTAAAAGACGAAGGGTTTAAGGGAAAGGTTATCATTGAGATGGAAGCCTAATAAAGTGAGATTGTGTACTATGGGGATGATCGATGAGGCAAAAGATACAGTGGGAGGAGATATGTTTGGTTTACAGGAGAGGATCCACATTATTTTAGACTTGTCGGGTTTAGAACGAAATAGAGATTGGATAGATGTTCGTAGATAAAAGAAAGACAGTTGGATTTAGAAATGCCGATTTCGTGTATGCGATGTGCGGATGCATAAACATAGATGAGGATGCTATCGGCGTATTGCATAACGTTAAAGGAGAAAGGTTTGATAAACAGAGAGAGATCGCCAAGCAAAAGAGAGAAAAGCAGGGAACCTAGGACTGAACCTTGTGGGACCTCGCAAAAGATAGAGATGGGAGGGGAGGATGATAAATTAGAACAGACGCGAAAAGAACGGTCGGATAGATATGAGGCAAACCATGCTACGGAGGAGGAAGAAAAGCCGTAGTCATAAGGAAGACGAAAAAGGAGGACGGAGTGGTCGATAATGTCGAAGACGGAGGAGAGGTCGAAGGAAATGAGAACACTATATAGAGCCTTGTCTCGAGAAATGAGTAAGTCGTTGTAAACTTTAATGCAGGCGATTTCTGTGGAGTGATTAGAGCGGAAATCCGATTGGAAAGGGGGTACAGATTAGATGAGGAGAGATAAGCGTTGATCTGTATTAAGATAATGCGTTCTAAGAGCTTAGAAAGAGTAGAGAGTAGTGAAATGGGGCGATAGCTAGAAGGAAGGAGGGATCGAGCGATTGTTTCTTAAGGAGGGGACGAACGATTGCGGATTTCCAGTGTGAAGGGAAGATACGACTGCGGAGGGACGAGTTAAACAAGATTGTGTGAAAAGGGGATATCGATGAGCATATGGATTTAAGTATGTGGGTAGGCTGGGGATCGGCAGGTGAGGTTTTTCTGGGCAAGGACATGAGAACAGATGAGACTTCGGAAGGTGAGACAGGTAGAAGATGAAAGAGTTTCGGGAGGATGATGCTAGGAGTGGCAGAGTGGGATAGGATAGAGACCGAGGTGTGAGAGAGCAACGTGGATACTTTGGTTTGGAGAAATGACGAATAATCATGGGGATTGATTTTGCACGGCGGAGAGGAGCGAGCAAGGATTGAGTTAAAAGTATGCCATAGACTCTTAGAGTTAAATGAAGTGATGATTTTATGCTGCCAGAAGGAGTTGCATTTGGTACGTAGTAGATGGAGATGAGACCGGCGATGAGCAAGATAGGTATCACGGAAATACGGAGTGATCGAGCGGAAATCACGTCTGAGAGCGGTGATAGACTCGAAACGCATGACGGACTCGACGATTTGAGAGTAGGCATTGGATGTCAAACCATGGGACACGGTGCACGCGACGGTATGGGTGAGGCTTGAAGGGCAAGAGAAGATCGAGAATGTATGTGAGTTTAGAGTCGGAAAGAAAGGCGAGATCGTGATGAGAGGAATATGTTATGGTTGGATCGGATAGAGACGATTTGAGTCAGACAGAGCGGATAAGGGTTTTATACTGATTAAAGGCTTTATACTAATTAAAACATGTAATTAACTCATTTAATTTGTTTTATTAACAAAAAGTAAATGAAATAATAAAGGTTTTATATTGAAAGATAGGTTTTATACTGATTAAAACATTTAATTAACTCATTTAATTTGTTTTACTAACAAGAAAGGTTTTATACTGATTAAAACATTTAATTAACTCATTTAATTTGTTTTATTAACAAAATGAAATAATAAATGTTTATATATATCGACACCAAATGTTTAGGCTTTACATTTACAATATATTATCAAATAAAATATTGTAAAATATTTAATATTTTTCAATAATTAAATATTAAATAAATAATTAAATATGTAATCAATAATGTTTAGGCTTTACATTTACAATATTTTATCAAAATACTAAATATTCAATATTCAAATAATTTAATAATTCAAACTATTTTATCAGTAATTAAATATTTATCAAATATTAAATATTTATTACTTATAAATAATAATCAATAACTAAAAAATAATTATCAAAATAATTGAAAACAGCAAATCGATAACTTTGTGTCGTGCTTAATTAATATTACTTGCTAAAATACAATTATATTGTATTTTAATATGTTATATATTATATAATATTATTATATATATTAATATTATATTATTATATTTCTTCTTAATTATACAATTACAAAAACCATAACGGTGACGCCAAATAAGAAACGTATTTGGTGCGATACGTTTTTTATTTTTTAAATTTTAGAAGAATGCAAAAATACAATTATAAACTACGACTATGAGCTCATAAATTATTAAGCGATCTGTATATGAAGCAGTTTATAAGGATAACTGCACTTCTTAAGAATATCAGTTCTTGCGATAACAACGCTGTCGTTTACATTTTTCTTTATTGCTATCGTTTTCGTCATCAAAGATGCCGCCCACTTCGTCCATATTGACCAGATGTTCTAGCGCAACCTTTGCCGTTTCCTCTGTTTCTTCGGTAGCTACGACCTCGTTTCGTCGCTTACGCCTTACATTTGTGGTTGAATCATCTGTATTGTTGACGTCAGTTGTTTTTCTCAGACACGACAAGAAAGCCAGGGCCACACTCTGATTGCTAGCCGAATCGAGTTCATCTACATCCTTTAGAGTATATTCTGTCCAATGCTTAGTATCCGCGCTACGTCTGCAAAGGAAGTGTTTTGTTGGCATTGTTGATAGCTCAAAATCGCATTCATCATCTTCATGCTGTAATTGCAGCTTAGATATGTCTTTTATATCATCATTGTCTTTTGCTTTTAGGACATGGTTAAGTTCTTTAAACGTCGCAATGCTGCGTTGCTTAAATTTATCATCAACATTTGATAGACAACAATCTTGCATTTTTGTTAAATTAAGATTTAGAATTAGCTGCTTTGAAATATTCAGTGTAGCATCTTCAATAGTAAATTTTTGCTTTGATAATTAGCGAATTCTGACTAAATACATTATTAAGAATAATATATCCCACAAAGGAATATAATAAAATATTTTATATATTATAGTCTTGTATCTTTCTATATAGGAATCTTTATTCTTAAAAAGTCTATGCATAAACAAACTATTTGGTAACATATCAGTGGCACGCTTTAAATTTTTTAAGTTTCGATTTCTGAGCTTTTATTTTTGACCATTTGTGAAACTAGAATTGGGAAATCATTCGGCAATGCGACTGAGAATCGCTTTTTGATTCGAAGACCTTTCGGGATTATTTTATTATGGCGACAAAAATACAGAAAATGCATATGTGCATAGATATTAGTCTGCGCGGACGATGATGGGATCTCATTAGGGACACTATTATTTATATGGCAATCTGGCATAGCCCTCAGGTGGGAACTTCTTGACCGAATATGTATGTAATATCTGAAAGCGCCACCAAGTCAGCAATGAAAGAAGAGCTTCTTTTACGTTTCGCCCCTAAGGCTTCTTCCGAAAAATATTGATTGAAATTAGCTAGAACACATAAATTTTCTTGAAATTTTTTAAGTTTTGATTTCTGAGCTTTTATCAATTTCAAAGTAATAATTTAGTAAAATAGTTAAATTAATTGATAATATATACTAAAAATTGTTAAATAGCTAAATTAATTTCACTTAATATATTAAATGTATTTATTAATATCTTAAACATGAAATGTAAAATAAAAATCGTTTTGCCGACTCGTTAACGATTATTGGATTAACGCATTCTATATTGAAAATTATAGGTCTATAAAAAATGTATTAACTTTACCATCGCATATTTAAACTTGAAACACAAATATATATAACACTTTTGGCAAAGTCCCTATTTTTATTATGAATATTGTCTCTTTGCTCTTATTCGCTTTGTAATATTTTAAATTTCCAAAATGAAAAAATTCGTTTTGCGAAGTTCGTGTTGTAAACGCGCTGACGAGCTGCTATCATTCGTAACTGAATTGTTCATCTATGCTTCCGACGATCGTCTGGCGCCGAAGAAAATATCGGAGATAAATTCTTTCAACGAACTTTGTATTAAAAATTAATCAAGTAGATATCATGTTTAGGCAAGTAAATTGGAGTCTGGAAAGTTCAATACGTTCGCAAAAATAAAAGACAAAAATTATTTCTTTAATCAGCCAAAAACAGTAAATATAGTATGTAAAAGAAATGTAACTATAAACGTTATATGTACAGAACATAATTAAAGAAGAACACCAATAAAGTATAATTGTAGTTAGCTATGTTTAGTAGCTGTCATAAATAGCTTAGAATATTCGTAATTAGTCAGTTTGCAAGGCATCCTTGTCGAAGCTGTCGTCGTTATTCATCCTAGCTGAAAGAAAAATTAAGGAATCGGTAATTTTAATATGACTGCAAATATTTTAAAAATGTTGATTTCTGTTGAAATGAACATCTTGATAATCAATAACGAAATATCTACTCGTCGTTATATATAATAGCGTGCAAATATGATTGACACTATTTGGGCAAGAACTGGAACTTTGATGTAAGTATTGTATCAATAAAGTCCGATTATAGAAAATCCAGATGTATTAACAAAGATATTTATTTTAGTTATTTACAAGTTTCAAATTGAGCCGACGAGGATAGAAAGGATAATTATTTAATAATTTATAATAATTTCTAATTAATTTTTAAATTAGAATAAATTTAAAAAAATAAATACAAATCAAATATTTTTAAATTTATAGTCAATTATAAAGTGAGATACAAATGAGAAAGCGCTTAACTGCTCACTAATTAAAATAACGATGCACTCAATGAACTCAATGAGTGCAATATTACAATGCACTCATTGAAATATTTAGGACAAGGCTTTTCTTGATAAAAGCTTTTGAAAATATCACTGCCTTGCGATTTTGTAAAGTTGGGCTGTAAAGTCAGTAATAAAAAGACAATGTAATAAACTGTTACGTTTATCCAATAAGTTAATCACTCGATTTTATATGACATAATAGAATTATGAACATTTTTCTCTCTTCGCAAATTAATGCGAAGGGATAATAATATTCTTAGTTACTAATTTTAATTGTTAGAAACGTAATATTTGATTTTAGTTATGTTATAAGCATAAATTGGTGAATCATTGATTTAAAGAGTGTATTTTCGTTTTCACTTAATTTTGTATATATAATGCTTACACCGTAAAATTTGACTGTTTGAATGTAAAATTAATTCTCAATTAATAACATAGATTAAAGATTATTTTGTTCGATACGACAAGTTATGGCAAAATGCTTTTATATTTCACATGCAGACGATTAAAGAGAAGAATGGAATAAATTTTTGAATGATTCTAATAAATTTATTTTTCACCTTTATGTTAAGTGTTAGAGATTGAAAAGCTCCTGAACTTCCTAACAAGTTAAGTTTATTGTCAAACATTGCTTAATACACCAGTTAATTATTTAAATTTCATAAGGCCAGAATTGTTAATTTTAATAATATTAAAACATAATATTAAATATCAAATTTTACGCTTATTTTAATTGTTATTAAAATTAGTAAAATTATGTTATGACATAATTAACATTATGATAGCATTATTAACATCATAATAATATTATGTTTTAATATTATTAAAATTAACAATTCTGGCCTTATGAAATTTAAATAATTAAATGGTGTATTAAGCAATGTTTGACAATAAACTTAACTTGTTAGGAAGTTCAGGAGCTTTTCAATCTCTAACACTTAACATAAAGGTGAAAAATAAATTTATTAGAATCATTCAAAAATTTATTCCATTCTTCTCTTTGGTCGTCTGCATGTAAGATATAAAAGCATTTTGCCATAACTTGTCGTATCGAACAAAATAATCTTTAATCTATTTTATTAATTAAAAAATAATTTTACATTCAAACAGTCAAATTTTACGGTGTACGCATTCAGTTTCATTGCGCGTCTGATCTAAGATCACATTTGAATAATCTGGCTATGAAGACAACATCTACAGAATGTCCAGCCTTCAAGCAAACATATTGGCGTCAACCTTGTTATTAAAAGACCTTTCGAATGGAGGAGTATCATAGCATATTCTTGAAAACCTTTGTGCAAATAGAATTCCTAGAACTCGATAAAGTTCATGCATTGTCAAACTATAATAAGTTAAAACTTTATTTAAACTTCGACAATCAAAATTTAAGCTACAAGAGTCATCAAATAGATATATAAGTCTTGCCACTTGCTTTGACTGTCAACCATTGTTTTCATTTATATTTTCTAGACCGAAATGTTAAAAAGGTTAGCAAATGAACTCTGCATAATTAACTTGATACATTAATTTCATCTCTATTAAATCTTCAAAACAACTAATTTTGTAGTTTCCACTAACTTGAACTTTAACTTATCATGCATAAGGCATAATGCATAATATTGCATTATGTAATATTTGATTTATCATTAAAATATGAAAACACATCATGCTTCAACAATTCGATCATCATAATACCGCAATTGGTCGATTTTAAAATTAATTTAAATTTGCAATATATTTTTTAAAACCAAACAATCCGTAATACTATAAATTCCATTGTTTAACACAGCGGAGTTATGATGAAAATGCATTTTAAAAAGTAAGTTAGAAACGTGACATTGACGGTGGAAAATTATAAAGGAATAATATGGAATCGCATGTTGTAATAGCAACGACACTAAGCAATGGCTTCAGTCCCGAGTTAGACAATAATACGTTCAGAGTCATTAATATCATATTTACCTTGTCCGAAAGCATTGCAATCATTTAATTGCTGTGTAATTCCTAGTACACCGGAATCATCTACAGTAACAATAACCCATATCGTTTCTTAAATGTTCACCTGTTAAACAATTGTAGACAGAATAGTTATCAATTACCTCCAAACGGCATTCCAGCAGCATCATAAGCACGCCAAACACTTCGGTATGTACCTGGTTCACTTGGACTAACCATAGATACCGACACTTCAGTACTGGAACCAGGAGCAAGACGGCCGACGGGCACTATAGGTTCAGTAGCAGCAATATCGCCATTTACAAAGCGCAATACAGTTCCAAACGGCCATTCGTCAGGGCCTATTAGTTTAAAAAGTGATTTCTTATGTAAAAAAACATATTTATCATTGAAACTTAAAATGATTTGCTACAAATTGTAAACTTGAAACAGCGGTAGGTGAGACAGCCAATGAGAAACTGTTTAATATATTATAGGTGATACGTTAACAAGGTTATATATTAAAGATGTCTGGTGACCAAATAATGCAATGTGACTTTAAAAATTTGCTTTAAAAGCAACAAAACTCAATCCTATATAAAATATATGACGTTTATTTAAAACGTTTATTTAAAAGTATGTCTACAGATTACATGTAATGATCTTAAATCGGAGAAAAATCACGCCAATTTAATAAAGAATTATGGGAGATGGATCAAAGGAAAGAAGAAATTATTTTGATATTTCGCTAACTTCTGTTAGCATCTTCAGAAAACTAGTAATTTTCTGAAGATGCCAATAGAAGAAAACAAAATTTCAAAGATAATTTCCTCTTTTCTTTGATCCAGCTCCAATAATTCCTTATTCATAAACATATATTACATCTTTACTTTTACTTTTTTATCTTAACTGAAGATGATAACAGAAGTTTGCGAAATATCAAAAACAAATTCTTGTTTTCTTTGATCCAGATCCAATAATTATTTATCAATAATGGATCAGTATCAACTATTTAAAAACAAAATTTTAATATTTTTGTTTCTTCATTTTGCTCTATGTTGTAGACTGAAATGTGAGCAATGTTAGCACTTCAGTAAAGATAAAAAAGTAAAGGTAATTTTCTGAAGATGCTAACAGAAGTTAGCGAAATATCAAACATAATTTCTTATTTTATTTGATCCAGCTCCAATAATTATTTATCAATAATGGATCAGTATCAACTATTTAAAAACAAAATTTTAATATTTTTGTTTCTTCATTTTGCTCTATGTTGTAGACTGAAATGTGAGCAATGTTAGCACTTCAGTAAAGATAAAAAAGTAAAGGTAATTTTCTGAAGATGCTAACAGAAGTTTGCGAAATATCAAAAATAATTTCTTCTTTCCTTTGATCCAGCTCCAATAATTATTTATCAATAATGGATCAGTATCAACTATTTATAACTTGTATGATTAAATTATTAATCATAATAATTTGTAAATTAAAATATAAAATATTCTTAAAAATTTAAATATAAAATTTTAATATAATTTAAATGTTTTATTAAAATTTATTATAAAAATACAACTTATTTTTATTTTCCAGGATTTTTCTAGCAGAAATAAACATAAATAATAAATTTAACTTTATTATAAAATTAATTAATTTTATTTATAATTTATAAAATTTATAAATTTATTATTAATTATAAATTTGCTTATTTATTGTTACTAGAACACGAACAATCGTTGTTGTTCTCGGCATAAATGCTGACGTCGGTAATGTAAGTTTGGTCTGCTATATTTTGATTCTCACGCACATTTTATTTCAGACATTGCAGAGATACGAAGAATTCGTTAGAACCCACAATCAAAGTTGGCTCTTTGTATGAAATTTCTTATTTTTTAATTTGTATGAATTTGGTTAATAATTAACTTTATCTCTATCAGAAAGATTTTACAATGCTACATTTCGCCGTGTTTGGTAGAAATAGTGAGTTGCAAAATATGAAAACGACAGACACGTTGATTTATTAAGTTCATTAAATGAATAATATAGTTCATGTTTTTATTCACCAATTGCTGGATCAGTGGCTCCAACTTCGATAATACCAGCCTCATTTGATTGCTGGGTTCAAGTCTGTTCTCAGCATTGTTTTAATAAATAATCAAAAAATTACATCTTCAGAAAATCATATAATTTTCTGAAGATGCTAACAGAAGTTAGCGAAATATCAAAAATAATTTCTTATTTTATTTGATCCAGCTCCAATAATTATTTATCAATAATGGATCAGTATCAACTATTTAAAAACAAAATTTTAATATTTTTGTTTCTTTATTTTGCTCTATGTTGTAGACTGAAAAAGCTGTTATGAACGATACTTTTTCATATGGACATTATATGTATCAGGCTGGTGTAATTATTGATAATTCAACTTTCATTGATAAAACTATAAATAAATTTGTACACCTGGCCCTCGCTGTCGAAACGTTTAAATAAAGTTGTATGCTGCTGGTGCATGACTTTTTTTGATGACAAAACATATGAGAATATGTACTCTTGTAAGATTCCTAACAGGAGCTTATATAATATATTATATAACATATAATATGCCGAGTAAAATATAAAAATAATAAAAATATACAAAATTTAAAAAAGATGAGATGTTTCAAATGTTGTTCTATTCAGTAGAGCATGAATAAAATAATTGATATCACGTTAATTTACTGCATTTTGAAGTGCAGAGTTATAGACTGCTAATTGTTTCTTATATTTATTTCTGTCCAAAAGTACTTGTCCAGAAATAAATAATAAAACTTTAAGGCGTGTTTGCTTCATATAGCAAGCATTTAACTGTTAAAAAAGCAATTTTCAAATTAAAAATAATACAAAAACTCAAATTTTATAAGAAACTCTGAAACAAATTTCTTAAATGCTGTAACAAGTAAGGTATAAAATTTCAAAAATGCTAATCTAAAGATATACCAAACAACTATGCATTTTTTAACGAATACAAAAAAAAGTTTAGCAATTAAAAATATTTATTACGGATTCATCAAAGAGCATTTATCGCATATTATAAAGTTTAGCATTAAAAAATATTTACTACAGATTTATTACAGATCACTTATCCTACATTGAAAAGTTTAGAAATTTAAAATATTTATTACGGATTCTTTACATATAATTTATCACATTTGGTACTATTTAAATACAATTTATCGCATATTATACAGTTTAACAATTAAATAATAATATTTAATAATATTTGTTACAAATTTATCAAAGATCATTTATCGCATGTTGTAGAGATTAGCGAAAGAAATATTTATTACGGCTTCATTAAAGAGCATTTATTCTATATTGTAGTTTAGCAATTAAAAATGTTTAATACAGATTTATTAAAGATCATGTATCGTTTTTTTCAATTGTGACACTCTGGATTTTAAAAGTATGTATACAAACGAGTAATGAAACATCGAAAAAGAGATATATTTCACACAGTAAAAATGTGACCCGTCAATATCTATGCATTCAATAGACTAATGTTAAGTAATAAAATAAGCATTTCAGCAAATTTTAAAATAAAAATATTATTTAATCTTACATTTCATATCAAGGGCTTATTATTAAATGCATTACTGACAGCTGGACGAACTGATAATAGTTTTGCCTTAAAATATGTCAGTCAGTGAGGACACAGTCGAACAGAGATGCGAAATCAGGTGAATTTAATGTCAATTTAATATTTAAAAATGTGAAATATATTAAAACCAGCAATACATGGAATTTACATATTTTATTAATTGTATTATACATATATAATTAAATGTATTAAAAATGATCAAAATAATCAACAGTACCTGTATTCTTTACACACCATCGCTTCACAAATTGTGTATTTGGGGTAACAGCTTCACCGTCGCCAACTGTGGTATCTGACACGAGTTGCAGGCTTGGTTCAACGTCATTTCTTGGTTGTTCAAAATCATAGAAGGCACCTATTGCAGCTTGTAGATTCCTAATTAAAAATGAAATCACGTGATAAATCACAAATCCGATAAAGCATTAAGATAAGTTATTTCAATCATCTAAAAAATAATTGAACTACAAATTAAATCACAAATTAATACGATATTATACGATACAATAAAATCATTCACTTATTAATGATTATTATTTTGTAAAAATAGCATAATAAGATTTTGTAGTAGCACAAAAAGGTTTATTAGCACGAATATAATAGCCATGTTTAAATTACCGACTAATAAATTGCACGTCTTGGAACAAGCCTTATTTCGAACAATGCATCTCCTTTTCTCATTTAATTTGGGTTCACCATGAAATGTCAAATATAAATGTTTATATCTAGTTTTAAAAATTACACAAATCTAGAGAAGTCAACGTGAAATTTATTGTTACAAATTTTCGATCACTACTGCGATCATCATCAAGAACATAACAATGCACAATTACAATTAAAAATATATAGCGAGCAATGATCTGGCAGAAAGCAACTGTCAAGTTAGTCCAGAAAAATAAACTTGACAAAACAATTATTGCATGATCGTTATATCGTAAAATAATTGCCTCCTTAATTTTCCTTATAGTCTTATCACTTTCGCGAGCTATAATATCTGCACCGGCAAAACTTAAATCGCTGTGTCCTTGGTCAGCAAAGAGGTTCCACACAGCTAAGCTGGTTTGCCCTAGCTGTATCGCACGTATATGCCCTACAAACCGAACAGCAAGCTATTCGCCTGTTTGACCTTTTTGTAACAGGAACCACAATCATTACATGGAATACTGTAGATTCCTCTAAATTTTACATATTTGGGTTTGATTTTGACATAACCCTGAAATACTAGGGCCCTTCTTACAAAATACCGTACTATATAGGCGAGTGCTTCTGGATGCCTTACTAAAGACACTGAAGAAGATTGAATGAGTGGCCACTTCAGAAGAGAAAATTTACATAAATTTGACGATTTTTTACTTATTGGTTTGAATGATTAATTTTATTTAATTGACGATTTTTCTCTGACCAAAAGGCGAATTAAAACATTTCTTTAGTTTTATCATCGATGTTGTCTGTTTATGGTTTTTTAGTACTGCCTGTAGAGATTATTTGTTGAAAATGTTACCTATTTTCAATTGTATCCCTCGAGACCTTTTTAAAAATATTATTCTCAAATCTACTTAACCTATACTCATCTATATTAAGAAGTGAACGTTATACTTGAAAACGTTCTGCAAGTAAATCAATACAGCGGAATTCATAAAATTATGGAAACAATTTTTCTGCTTAAATACAAAATAACAATTTTTACTCAAAATACAAACTAAAATAACAAATAGTAAAATTATATTATTTTATTATGAATTATAAAAATAGAAGTTATTAAATTGTGCTGAAATAGAAAGGTATTAAATAAAGAATTCAATATAATTATTATGGTTACTTTTTAAATATAATAATTATTAAACAATAGAAAGCCGCAGAATAATCGAAATATAATAATTGGCAGATGCTGCAAATATAAAAATATTAAGAATAAGGTACTTTCTCTATAGTCTTTATCGTCAAATTAATTTATCCTGTAGGAAAGACTGTGCACAGGTGTGTGAATAGATTTTATAAACTCTTTGTGTCTTTCCATTTTAAGCAATTTCAATATTCTCTTAAATTTGGTGAATTTTTAATGCACCAAAATATAAATATTCTCATAAACTGTTCACTAATTTTACTTAATCTATTTTCGTTGTTTTAATAAATTCAATGTTCAGAAAGCAATATAATGAACTCTCGCGCTTAACTTTGATATTTAGTTTGTACAATTATTATGAATCATTTTTAAACTAGCTTTTCTCATTTGAAACATTTACCTTTAAAAAAACGACTTAAATACGGAAGAAATATGACGATAGTTTTATTTTTATGATTTTCAACCAACAATTAGATTTTTTTGATATTTTATTCAATTTGACATCAGAATAAAATGTAAATTAAAAGTTTACGTTTTAATAAAATATAATCTAAATGTTGACACTTTATTGAAGATATCAATATTTAACTATTTGTTCTTGCCTTTGATTTGCCTTTCAGCAATTGGCTTGTCTTGATCATCAAAAATAATGGAAGTAAAGTGAAAACAGTTGTGT
The DNA here is from genome assembly GCA_012934845.2 of Pomphorhynchus laevis. Classification (NCBI taxonomy): domain Eukaryota; kingdom Metazoa; phylum Acanthocephala; class Palaeacanthocephala; order Echinorhynchida; family Pomphorhynchidae; genus Pomphorhynchus; species Pomphorhynchus laevis. The sequence continues at coordinate 137,585 of WNNJ02000004.1, read as the reverse complement.
TATGCAAATACTCGATAACATAAATTAATGTTTCTTTGAATAGATAAAATTAAAAATCAAAATGGTTTCTGCGTTACCGATTTTTAATTGCGACCGTAATCATTACTTGCGCGATTAAGAGTTGCCTTTTCAAAAGTAAACAATAAAGTTGTCATTCATTATTGTTACAAACAAACGTATGTTGTACATGAGTGCACAATCTATTGAGTCGAAACGATCTCACATAACGGATCCTTACTTTTGACACTGAAGTTCATTTGAGGACGGAATTTTACTTTAAGTTGTGGATTAAAAAATGCTTTTTACGAATCCGTCTTCATGTGATGATACTGAAAATAATTTCATTGGTCTAAAATATTTATTAATTAATTTAAATTTAATTCACAGAATACATAAGAGTAGCTTAACTTTGATATTTAGCAAGTTTAATTGTGTCGAAAGATAACGATAGAAATGCAAAAGAAGTAGAAAGATAACTCTAAGAAATATATGTTGTTGATTAAAAATTGCTTTTTAGGAATCCGTCTACATGTGATGATACTGAAAATAAATAAATAGATTTTGTTCGTTAAATAAAATTAAATTATGTTAGCTAAATATAAATCTGTTTTTATTTATTTTATGCAAAATAAATAAAATTATTTGTGTATAAAAATAATATTTATTAGTTAATCAAATAGATTTTGTTCGTTAAATAAAATTAAATTATGTTAGCTAAATATAAATCTGTTTTTATTTATTTTATGCAAAATAAATAAAATTATTTGTGTATAAAAATAATATTTATTAGTTAATCAAATCAATTAACTTATAATGAAAATTCGACTAATTAAAATATAAAAGAATCATAAATGGGAAATAATCAAGCAAATTTACCAGTTTACCATTTCCATGAAAAATCGAATTCCATTATCGGATAGACTAGTTTGTGTGTATGCCCGAAACTTTGATATTAAATCATCTCGCTCTTCAGTTCCAAATGATCTAAGCTTATCCCAGAATCCACCTTGCTCCATTAATTCGTCTACGTTCTGATCTATCGGAATATCGTGATCATTATTAAATTGACGATGCCCATCAGTCATTGTATTTTATATATTGTTCAATGTTGCTAACTAAAAGTCTATTTTGTCTCTAAAATCATTACAAAAGCCCTTTATGAAGTCATGTGTAAAAGCTAACCGAATAAAAAAACAATATTTTATCGAATAAATTACGACATCAGAGGTGCCAAAATTTTAAAAATTGTTCAATTACAGAAATTCTACCAGATTTTATTGAAATTATATAAAATTCAAAAATGCATCAGTTGATTATGTTGTCAAAGTTCCCAAGATCAAAAAAGAGCGGTGGGAATATGCTTAACTGTGGAAATGGCTTCTAACGAACTTTTGACATGCTTCACGATCAATGGGCGATCAAAATGTCATCATGACAAGACACATTGCATCTGAAAAATCAAGTCCATATTTATATATATACTGATGTCTGACAGATTAACAAAGGAAAAATACAACGCAGACTGAGGAGAAATCAAATTATTAACTGACCTAATTTTTAATATTTTTAAATCACCGTTACGAGAGTTCGAGTGTATCCTAGCATTGCTGCATTAATCCTTGTACTTACCAAATACAACGAACTAATAAACAACTCCAGAAAAGGCTATAAATATACCCTTTTAGACCCTAAAGGGTATAAATGTAGATTAAATAATAATGACGATAAGAATAAAATTTACAATTTGTTATATAATTACTTAAACGCTTACTTAGTAAGCAGATTAAGGGCTAAAGCTTAAATAAAAAATGAATATATGTTAAATAATTATTGGAGCTGGATTAAAAGAAAGACGTAGTTATTTTTGATATTTCGCTAACTACTGTTAGCATCTTCAAAAAATTACTATTTTCTTTGCAGGATCTTAAAATATAATGGCCGTTTTACATTTCGATACCTTTATTTTAATTTTGTCCAAGCTTCTAGATAGCTGCAGATCAGTGGCTTCATAGCACTGTCGAATGATTTTAAATAGTTTAATTAATTTAAATATATTTGATATAGATTATATTTGATATAGATAATAGATTATATATTTGATAAAATTAAAAAATAAAATGAAAATAACAAACAATTATAAAAGGAAAGATAAAATTAATAAAGAAATGTATTCAAAATTTACTAAATTAAAGGATAACTATATAACAACAACTATTGATAAAGCTAGTAATAACTTTGTCAAAGCAAGTAATAATAAAACTATTCACCATTTTAAAAATTCATTAAGGAAAATTCGATCAAAAGGGTAAAAATGGATAAAATTGAATTAATAGAATCCTTAAATATTTTGATAAATCAAAATTATTTAAAAGTAGGGACATCTATATTTAGACAAGTAAAAGGTGTTCCAATGGGAGATAATAGTAGCCCAATTATAGCTGACTTGTTTTTAAGCTTTATAGAATATGAATTTGTTCATAACTGTTTAATAAATAAATCTAAATTATATAAAGATATGAAATATATGTTTCGATATATTGATGATTAATATATCATCAATATTATTACATTTAAAACACAAAAATCAAGCCAAAATAAAAGTTTTAAGAATATTGAACCAGAATTCATACGAATACATTTGAATTTGTCTTGTAGGTATAATATATCTGTATAAGATCGCTATTTAGAACATCCGTTTTTAAGGAACATAGCAGCTTTTAACTTAACAATAATATCAGATGTTGTAACATGATATTTTAAGCTACTGTCTTCTTTTGAAAATAAGACTCCACAAGAAACACATTTTATCACATTTTTCAAACATGACAAATGAGTAAAGTTTATCAAAAATACGACTTTTTATTCGAATAGCATGCATTCCAATGGGAGGTAATAACTGACTTATTTTTTAAGTTTTATATAATATGACTTTCTTCATAACTGTGTAAAAATAAATCTAAATTATATAAATATATGAAATATGGTTTGATATATTGATGATAAAAATATCATTAATATTATTAAGTGTACAAAATAATATTAATATTAAAATTTGGAAATATTATATATTTGATGATTTTATATACCAAGGAAAGATCAAAATAATAAAGATATGTATGTTGAGCTTACTAAATTAAAGCTAGTAATAACTTTGTCTTTATGTGCAAAAAGCTATATTATGATATGCTAATGAAAGAAGTTAATTATAATGATTTATATATAAACAAAACATATGAATGTAGTGATTTAAATTTAGAAACAATTACTACAAGTCATTATTCTATAAATTAATTAGATAATAAAACTATACCTATATTATATCAAAATCCAAAGTTACATAAAATTCCAATAATGCCTAGGTTCATATGTATTGATTTTAAATGTACATTAAAATCCTTTTCTATTTATATGAATATAATACTTAAAGTAATTAAAACACTTCAAGAAATATTGTAGGGTAATCGACATTAATACTGGTATAAAACACTATATCAGTATTAATTTCACAAAAGAATTTTAACACACAATAGAAATAAATTTTTAGAATATAAATACTTAAGATTTTAATACACTTATTACATATTTAGATTTAGTAGATATTAAAGAAGCGTTAGTAAAATTAATTATCTTATATTGGGAAAAAGATATGCATATATATTTTATAAAAGCTATAACGCCTTACTAACACAAATTAAACCATCACGTAAATATAAATATATGGATAAAATTGAATTAATAGAATTTTTAAGTATTTTGTTAAATCACAAGGAATAAATTTTCAGAATATAATTACGTAAGATTTTAGTACGCTTTAAACAAATTTAGATTTACTGAAATCAAAGAAGCGTTAGAAAAATTAATAAAACTTAAAACCGGAAATAAAAATACATACATATGTTATTATAACTATTACTAATATCTAACAACAATTCAACCATCAAGTAAATATATGGATAAAATTGAATTTTTAGAATCATTAAATATTTTATAAATCAAAATTATTTAATAGTCGAGGCATCTATATCTATAGATGCCTCGACTATTAAATAATTTTGATTTATAAAATATTTAATGATTCTAAAAATTCAATTTTATCCATATATTTACTTGATGGTTGAATTGTTGTTAGATATTAGTAATAGTTATAATAACATATGTATGTATTTTTATTTCCGGTTTTAAGTTTTATTAATTTTTCTAACGCTTCTTTGATTTCAGTAAATCTAAATTTGTTTAAAGCGTACTAAAATCTTACGTAATTATATTCTGAAAATTTATTCCTTGTGATTTAACAAAATACTTAAAAATTCTATTAATTCAATTTTATCCATATATTTATATTTACGTGATGGTTTAATTTGTGTTAGTAAGGCGTTATAGCTTTTATAAAATATATATGCATATCTTTTTCCCAATATAAGATAATTAATTTTACTAACGCTTCTTTAATATCTATAGATGCCTCGACTTTTGTCGAGGCATCTATAGATGTCTATATTTGTCTAAATATAGACATCTATATTTAGACAAATAAAATGTGTTCCAATGGGTGGTAATAGTGGCCCAATTATAGCTGACTTGTTTTTAAGCTCTATAGAATATGAATTTGTTCATAACTGTGTAAAAACTAAATCTAAATTATATAAAGATATGAAATATATGTTTCGATACATTGATGATATATGTGTATTTAATTCTAATAATTTTTATTCAATTAGTGAACAAATTTATCCAGAAAGCCTTATTCTTAACAAAACCAATATTAATGATAAAGAAGATATATATCAAGATATGAACATTAAATTAACATTAACTAAAACTACTATTAATTTATATCGTAAAGATGACATATTTAAATTTACAAGAAACATATTTTTGCATGAGCATTCATGCATACCATATAATATAAAATATAATACATTAAATAATGAAATTTTAAGAATTGCAACAATATGTAATGATATTGGCTTTTTTCAAAATCATTTAAATAATTTAATAGATACATATTAAAGATATGAATTTGTTCATAACTGTGTAAGAGTACCCAATACAGTACACTGAGGGACTCCACAATTTACATATCTTGTAGTGGAAATGTGGCTCTCTACTCTAACTCCTTTGTGATAAAATTTTAAGAATTGCAACAATATGTAACGATATTGGTTTTTTTTCAAAATCATTTAAATAATTTAATAGATACATTTTTTTAAACTAGGTTACTATAAAAATAACATCAAGCAGAAAATAGTAAAATATATAAATCAACACAATAATATTAAAAATAAATTTAAACACTTTTACCGGAAATTTGTATGGATATTAAATATAGAATATATAGATATATTAGAATATAATAATATATATAATAATATATAATATTATATAATAATTATTAATATATATAATATTATAATAATATATATAGTTTAATATATTAGAATATCCTCGTATCGTCAAAGTCGTCTTTCATGCATACCATATAATATACAATATAATACATTAAATAATGAAATTTTAAGAATTGCAACAATATGTAATGATATTGGCTTTCTTCAGAATCATTTAAATAATTTAATAGATACATATTTTAAACTAGGTTACTATAAAAATAACATCAAGCAGTAAATAGTAAAATATATAAATCAACACCATAATATAAAGAATAAATTTAAACTCTTATGTAGGAAAAATTATAAATGGATTGTAAATTATATATTTTGTATTATAATAAGATACTTGATAATCCAATTTTATCAGAGGAAATACGTCATTAGCATGTATTTAGCCCAGCTACTATGTTGGGTCGATGAATAGGTGCCGAAACCTGATTACACAACAGTTCATCCTTATGACCTCTATTCCTTATTCTTATACTTCGTATGTCATTTATTAGTCAATTCATAAAAATTAATTTTTATTAATTTTTATTAGATTGTATGAAAAATAATAACGTAGATGATATCAAATTTTGTTATTATAAGTAAAAGGTTACATTAGAGTTTACTTTGATTTAAACAAGATCGTCCAGCTTTCAGATCGTTCAGCTTTCAGATCGTCCAGCTTTCAGATCGTCCAGCTTTCAGATCGTCCAGCTTTCAGATCGTCCAGCTTTCAGATCGTCCAGCTTTCAGATCGTTCAGCTTTTAGATCGTTCAGCTGTCAGATCATCCAGCTTTCAGATCAGATAAATATTACAAAAATTTTTAACGAAAAATATTCTTAATGAGTAACTATTATTAGTTACTGTAGCGATCGAGTGGTTTGCAATAAGGACGCCATGTCAGGAAACCCAATTCCTCATCTACACCCTTCACATACCTCCTCGCTTTGTTCAGTTTGTGGGCGAGTTATTTCCATTACTAAGCTCGGACTCATAAAGGTACACGGACCAATACGTTCTCGATGCCTAGGATCTTCTCTCCCGCCAACTCCAATGGCTGTCACTACTAACGTCACTGTTCCGCCGACAAACTTTTCGTTTCCGGAGAGTAAGCGTGTTAATGATGACATCTTCCTTAAAACGTCTGGTCATACATCAACTGAGGCTCACGTTGACGCGGTGAGTGAGTCATACATCACCTGGTCGTTCCTTCGAGAACGATGGCAATCTAAAGTGCCTACTTTTCGACGCATTCCGTGGAATCTTCGAAGCAGATCTGCTCGAATATTGTCAAGTCTCATTGCTAATGCGCTGCATTATCGTTCACCCGCATCTTGGACACTCCTTTTCGGTTTTGCCAAAATTGCCTTCATTAAGTCAGATATGAAAGGTCACCCTCAAGACGCCGCAACGCGACTCTACAGGGTATATCTCGAATGCTAGATAACATTGAATCCAGACAGCTCGGAGAGATACGCGATAAAGTTTTGCCACTCCTCAATTCTCTTTAAAAAATCAGCTCACACTAGTACAATGATGTCGTCAATATATTTGGCAAGACAGGGAAATTACAGTAAGGCCATGCAACGTTTATCCTCTTCCCGATATTTTTCACCCACTGATGAAGTTCGACAGCGGCTAGGTCACTTGCACCCCGCGGGTAAAGACATACATCACTCATACCTTTGTAATAGTCAGCCTATTCTTTTTGACAGTGATACCGTAAAAGATGCTGTATTTTCTTTCCCCGCAGCATCATCGCCTGGTTGTCTTGGACTGAGACCCGAACACTTGCAGGACATCATTTCCGCCAATCCCTCAGGAACACTTCTTTCACGCTTAACACAATTGATAAACAACATGGTGGCAGGTGATTTACCACAACAAGTTGCTCCTTTCTTGGCAGGCGCGAACCTCATCGCTCTAGAAAAGCCAAACGGAGGTATTCGCCCCATTGCAATTGGAGATACACTCCGACGAATATGCTCAAAGTGCGTTTGTTCGAAGTTAAGAGGAGAGTTCGTAACGATTCTCAGACCATTACAGATGGGCGTTGCAACACCGAACGGCATTGACAACATAATCCATCAGGTCCGCCGCACGAACGAACATATGCCTGAATTGGGAAATTGGACGTGGGCAAAAATCGACGTGTCGAACGCATTTAACACTATTGACAGGCGTATTTTCTTGAGATCAATTGAATCCCAAATTCCTCAAATGGCAGCGTGGGTACGTTGGTGCTACGATCATCCCACTTATCTCCGTTTCGGCTCGTAATACCTAAAATCTGAATCCGGAGTTCAACAGGGTGAACCCATAGGCCCTCTATTGTTCTCTGTGACAATCCACCCAGTAATTGCACAGCTTAACAATATGGAGGGCATTCATTTCAACAAATGGTATTTGGATGATGGCATCATTGGGGGCAACCCAAATGCCATTGCTCTTGCACTGAATTTTATCTCCTTAGTATTTTTAATGATTGGATTGTCCATTAACTGGGGTAAGACGGAACTTATAGGAAACACAGACGATATTCAATCCATCAACAATACTTGTCAGCAACCCTGTACAGTTGTGAGTGGTCGCAATTTTTCACTACTCGGTTGTCCGATTGGCTCGCCTGATTTTGTCAAGTCGTTCATGCTCGTAAAGGTTATGTCCAAACTCCTCCACGATATAGATCTCGTGACATCAATTCCTGATGATCATGTAGCTTATTTGCTTTTGCGACACTGCGCGTCAGCCCCTATAGTGGCATTTTACATGAGAAACGTTGACTTCCGTTTTATGGACGACTTCTGCCATCGGTTCGACGAGGCAGTTATGCACGCACTTGGAATAATCACATCAGTTCAACTTTCAACCAAGGCAAAGTGTCAAGCTGAACTTCCTCTAAAAATGGGCGGACTCGGTCTGAGAAGTACTCTGAAACACTGTTCAGCATCCTTTATAGCAAGCATTCAAGCTGTCGCAACATCTCTTGATCTGGATGCTAGTACTTTTCCTGGAATCATCACATCGAAAAACGCACTAGAGGAAGTTTCAACTAAGTTCGTTGTGTCGACAGTACAGGGAAAATTGTCCTCTCTCATTGACTCAGCCATGCTAGATCAGTTAAAATCGAGATCGAGTGAGGCGGACAAAGCGCGAATACTTTCAGTGTCCTCTCCCCACGCAAATGCTTGGCTACAATGTACACCCAACAAAAGTCTTGGTCTAGCGCTGACCGACAACGAATTTTCTGTCCTAATACGTTTCTGGCTGGGCATTCCCATTTCTGATAAAATCTACAGGTGCAGTAGGTGTTACCGTAAAGCTGATTGTATGGGTTTCCATGCTTTAACATGCTATTTTGGAGGTTTCCCAGGCCTACGTCATAATGGCATACGAGACATTGTTTTTCAGACTGCACAATCGGCTGGAATGCACGTTTGACGAGAAGTCCCGAACCTGATAAAGAATCTCAGAGAAAGACCGGCTGATATTCTAATTTATGGAGATCCGCCGGAAGCAGTGGATTTTGCGGTTACAAACCCGCTACAGAAGGCATACATCTGCCATGCCGCTCGTACGCAACTTTTCTCTGTCAATGAATACGCCTCCAATGTCAAAGACAGGAAATACCGGGCTCAAATGATCGAAGCAGGGTACAACTTCACTCCCGCTGTGCTAGAGTGTTACGGAGGCTGTAATCCAGAGGGTGAGCAAGTAGTTAGGCGCATAGCTCGAAATTTAGCTCTTCGTTCATCAATGTCGTACGATATTGCAGCAGCCCGCCTGTTTCAGCGTATTTCAATCGCGTTGATGCGAGGAAATGCAAAAGCCCTTCTATCGAGCATTGAAAACAATTATCATCCATATTTCGATTAAATAAATCCGAACATTTGCCATCCTGAACCTCGCGAAGTTTGCATTCACAGTTCAACACCTGATTACGATTTTCTTGACTCCACGATAACACATATGCGTCCGAATGATGATGGCCAAAAAGAATTACCCCAATCAGACGAAGAAGCAGTTGCCGAAGCCCGCGAATTAAATATTTCTGAAAGCGGGCCTACGGAGCCTTCATCCGCCAGCGTTTCCCGCATATCACTGAACCCGACAAAGGGTTCCGACGAACTAATACCAAAATCCATATGCAGTCAAATCAACCGAGATAAAAAGTGTGAAGATTTTCGAGAATTCCTAAGATTGAAAAATTATGGATTACAGATGCCCACCAATATGCGCGAGCTTGCTCCGAGTCAATTAAAAGATTTAAATCTTACGAATGAATGGGCTCGTGACTATGAACCGTCGGGTGAATATAACTACAATGCAGATCCATTTTTAGAACGCAATGGAGAAGTCGACAACACATTAGTAAAGCTTAAAAACTGTCAAGCATCGTTTATTAATGCTAACTTTGTTGGATATAAACCTGCAAATCGATCATACATACTTACTCAGGGCCCTTTGTCGAACACGATCTCACATTTTTGGAATATGGTTTGGCAAGAAAACGTTCGGTCGATTATTATGCTGAATAAGTTAGTGGAAAAGAGCCATTCCAAATGCTTCCAGTATTTTCCAATGGAGTGCACTATGGAAAAAATACTGATCGATGATCTTACCGAAGAAGATACGGCAATTATGCCTTTGAACGATATCGACATGACTGTTGAACTTCAATCTGAAACAAATTACGACTCGTTTGTAAAGAGGAATTTAAAAATTCTTAAAAGCAATACAGGCGAAATAAGAGATATACATCATTACAATTATACTGATTGGCCTGACTTTGGCGAACCCTCTTGTCCTGAAAATTTCCTTCGTTTTCTTAGCATATTACGAAGTCAACATGTCTTCGAACACTCACCAGTTATTCATTGCAGTGTTGGTATCGGAAGAAGTGGCACGTTTGCTTATGTAGATATCGTACTCACTCTACTTGCAGCAAGTAAAGGTTGTAACTCTCATGTTTAACTTATGAATATTTTATACCATCTTCGTAATCAACGTCCTGGGCTTATTTAAACACCGGAGCAGCTCAGATTCTGTTTCCTATCAATCATACAAGCGTTCTGCGATGTCAACATGAAGATCAACCCTAAATGGGTATCGGAGTTTATCGATTTTATTGAAGAAGATTCCTCTATAAATCTAAAATCTGTTGTTACCGAAACTGCAAAACAAGAAAATAGCCTTACACATCCAGATTCGACAACGGCAACGCCTTCTGATACAAAATTAACTAATGATGATAACGTTGATCAACTATGCGAGGAAGTAATGAATCACATGCTAGACCAATGCTGTAGCACGAAGGAATTTAATACGATATGATAGCTGGATATTCAAGCATGAAGGTTGTTACGTGTGGAAAACTGGTCGATAAAATAGAATTCGTCTAGAATTGCCTTGTAAGTTCTGATGAATCATCATCTACATTTGATGAGGATTTCGATAATAACGGCGTCGATCTCGATGAGTGCTGGACTGAAACAGACAGTTCAACTGATACAGATAATGTAAATTAACTATTTGACAAAACTATTATACAATATAATTACTTAATACAAAATACTTTAGATACAAAAATATGAAATCTTATGAAATTATTAATTATTTATTATTATTTATCTTTTTTAAAATTTTAATATCCTAGTTAGTCACAGTTATCTGATCTTATTTATCTGCTTACAAGTAGAAATTAGTAAAATAATATGTACATAATAAAAAATGATGTTTGACTTTAATATTATAACATTATAATATATAACTATAATAGAATAATTACTGGTCAATTATTGATTATTTATAATCATTTATCTTTATTTTTTAGTAATAAATATGGTATAAAATATGTAGTCACAGTTTGCTTATATGATTTTTCAATATAGCATGGTACAACTTTCATTCTCGATATTTGTGGTAAAATTGTGTAAATCATAAGTCACAATATAAGTTCCTCTCTGATGCATATTTCATATAATTTAGATCTAGCTGTATGTTTGATATTTTGGAATAAACGATGTACCGGATTAAAATTACACGTTAAAAGTTTTAATGGACACTGGTCGTAACTTTAGAGTAAATATCGATAGATATAACTTTTTATTTTTCAATTGTTTTAAAAAAGGATAGGCGTAAAATCTTTTACTAAAATACACACTCTTATGTATAAATGTTTTTAAATCGTGTTAATTTTAAAATAATGTGTAAACATTTGAACATTAAAAATATTTTAATTATAAAATTTATTCTAATAAGTGATACCACCAATCGCCTTCGGTAGTTAAACATATCATCTAAGTATTCAAGCTAACATTCTCATTTATTGGGAATTCGTTTGTCAACAAATATAAAATTTGAATGCAATTTGAATACCGACAACTATTTAATCGATTATAAAATTATACCTTGTTACAAAACAAGATACGTAATATTGGTTAAGAAGAATACTTACACTTTCGATTGTCGGGACCCTTATTTTCATAAATTAAAATTGCGTATAACATGGGATTAAACCTGTTTATCCGAAATGATCGCTTGCTGATTAAAATAAATCATGTTTTTAGGCATCAAGCTGTTAAAAAACGGGATTAAATATCTGAATTAAAATACATCAGACTTCAGTTGTTTCTACTTAGAAAGTAGACATCTTTTTATCAATAAAAAGGTATAAAAGCCTTCTACGTTTCTAAATAGTATAACATTCAATATTATTTTATTTTATTGTTTAAAAAATTCATTTTACAAATGATAATTGCATATTCAGTAGATGTTTCTGAATTTAGAAATCTTTAAAGTATTTGTTTCGAATTTTTAACTTTCTATCAAATTGACGAATAAAGCATCTACTCTTAATTAATAAAATGAAACTTCCAATTGCATAATTAATATATTAACTAAATAGCAATTTGCTTCAACCTATTTATAAATTCTAATTATAAATAAGTTAAATATAAAAAAGATTAGTTTACATTAAATATACAAGTAAAATGTTTACGTAATAGAAACATTTTTCCATTATTATTGATATTATGACTCATTAGATATTAAAAATAATAAAAAAAGGTTTTAATAATTACATTTTGCTTCGCTTAATTTAATGTTAATTTTTTCTGCTGTCTTTGATTCATTTGATTCAATTATGCGTTGTTGAAATTTCACAGTTCTAATTTGAATCACTCTGTGATGACATATACATAGTGAATGACCACATGAGTTCGATGTGTCCTAAGATATTTAATCAGCAATATCTTGAATCAGTGTTATTCTTAAATCAGCAATATCGCGAAGATTCGCTTACGAATTTAATGAGCACAGCAGCACGACCGTATAGACATCATCTAGATCACCGATTCGTTGCTTTAATGAGTGACCACGAAATCTTTGGAAGTTTACTAATTATAAATTGAACGGATCGCTGCTATTCACTTAACGACCAAACGATGACCCCATGAGATTATCGTAAATTGATTAGGCGTAATATTTATATAATTTTCGACCTACTTAATGGACACGTTCATAATGCGTTGAAGTTTATGGCACATAGATGTTCAAGCAATGAGTTTACACTATGATGTATCTATCCGAGTTGCAAAAATGAAAATGCCGTACTAAACAATTGTCACCCTTAATAATCAATGCAATACATCAAAGAAGAAAATTATGTTCTTATAAAGGTAAAATATCATCAGAAATAAATGATTTATTATAAATTATCGGGACGGGCTATTCAATTACACGTTAGATAATAATATTAAATATAAATAATAAAAGACTATTAAATATTGAAAACAATAAAATTTACTTAAATATAAACAAACTAATCATAATCAATTATAATCATATTATAATATGATCATTCAATATTATAATTTAATTATTAAATTAAGACTAAAATTAATTATATTAAATATTATAAAAAATTTATTATAAATTGAAAGATTCTAAGAACTGAAAAAAATCAGTTTATTAATATTCAGATAAAATATTAGATAAAACATGAGATTTATTATATGTAAAATATGAGATTTGCTATAATACAACTTAGACGGTTTGATATTAAAAGTCAACACAAAAATAAATAATTTTGAAGAAAATTCATTTTCGAAATAAATAAGGGCACTGACAATGTATAAGAAAAGAGATTTAAAAATAATTTTAAAAGTTAATTTAAAATTATTTAAATGGAGTTTTCTACAAAGTTTTAATGTTGTTAATACCAGTTCACTGAGAGTGAAAACATATTATTTTACCAGGCCATATCAGAATGTGGTCAGATAATTTCAGAATATGGCCTGAATCAGAATAAATAACAGACGATGAATCAGAATAAGGATTAGAGGTCATCAGAAGAAACTACTATGTTATCATGTTTCGGCTCTTATTTCTCGACCCAACATATATCCTCATATCACCAGGCCATTTTAGAATATGGCCTGGTGATATATATCCTGATATCACCAGGCCATATCAGAATATGGCCTGGTGATATCAGAATATAGGAATAGTCAGAATACATTATATTTTACATATTAAATTCATAATATTAGATCAGATCACTGAGTCTACATATTTTATATCATTTATAAATTAAAAATAATGATAAATAATAAATAATTATATAAGATTTATATAATTTATATCAAGTTAAAATTTAAATTGTAAATAGCTGTAATGATCCATTATTAGTGTACCTAATTCTAATACAATACATAAAGTTTATTATCTATCCATAAAAAATTTTCGCTTAATAGTTTAAATAAATTTTTAATAATATTTTGTTGATTTATAAATTGTAAATTTTATATTTTTAAAAATATTTTGTTAAATACTAATATAAATAATTATAAAATTATTATAATATTATAATCATAATAAATGATTATATAAGATTTTATACAATTAATATTTAAATAAAGTTAAAATAAAAAATTGAAATTTAAAATAAACGTCATTTTTATAAATTGACTAATAAATAAAATACGATGTATCAGAATAAGGATTAGAGGTCATCAGAAGGAACTGCTATGTTATCAGGTTTCGGCCCATATTCCACGACTCAACATTATTAAATTGATAAAACGATTCTTTAAATTGCTACAACGATATTCTTTAAATTGCTAAATTACGATAAGAGTTGCTAATCATTCTTCACAACAATTCATAACATCATTCAATTTGAATGTTCGCGTCGACTATTCGAATACAGTAATACTTGTCAATTCTATGTTGTGACAATTTTTTATTTAATTTTAAAGTAAATGAAAAATTGGAACGCAACAAATAATACAACTTTATCAAAGAAATCAAAATATTTAGTATAAAGAATATAATATTTTCTATGTAAAGGCTTAAATTAATTATTAAGACTTTAGACTAAAAGAAATGCAAGCTCTCGAAACATAAAACGTAAGAAATAAAATTATAAAATTGTAAAAATTTGTTTAAGGCACATCATTAAATTAATAATGGTGGTAAAGAAATAAAAAAATTTCATATTTTTCATATTTCTTTATTAAAGAAATATGAAAATTCATTTCATTTTGTTAAACTTTTAAACGTTATCGAATTTGTTTATCGAATATATTATTTACAAAACGCTATGGAATATAAAGCATGATTTAAAAAATATGTTTGACTTCAAAATTCAATTGAAATCTAAAATTTTCCACTGTATTGACGAATTAGAATCCGGTTTTACAATTATCAGAACATTAAAAGTTCGTTTCTTGAAATTGCGTAATCATAAAATTTAGCATTTTAAGTTTGGCGTAAACATTTAAAGTCGATATTTTTGAAGATAACAGTTGAAAACTCGCGAATTCAAATATCTAAACGGCTAAAAATTAGAATTAAGCTTTATTTTAAATGATAACGTTCATATCAAATTTACTTGATTAAATAGATGTCAAGATAAAGCTGAAAATATCAGCTATTAGCTTATTTGAGAGCTAATTAATGTTGATTAAGCTAAAAATTCAGATTAAATTCAGTGTGACTAGATTTGCTTATAGGAAGTATAGCGTTTAAATATTTTGTTAAAATTATCAAAATACATGCGGTATTTCGACACAACCTAAAATATATCCATGATATACAGCAAATATTTTAATATGTCATTACATGTGTATGCAATAATTAGATATTTGTGTATAATAGTTGTTTAAAAAATCTGGAGTACATTTCCTTACATTGTATAAATTAATTTAATAGACACAGAAATCTAAGATGTTCTTACATATGTATTGATTATTTACAATTAAAACTGTAAAATAACCTAATTGAAATAACATAATTCGTCCTAATCGTTAAAATTAGAGTCAAAGTAAAGCAAATTTAGAATTAAATCAAAATAAACATATTTAGAATATATTAAATTATTTAGATATATGAAATTTAGTTGTTTGCTCTAACGAATAATGTGGTACTCAACTCTATAATATTGTGTCAATCTGTTATCGTATATTTTATAACGCTGTCTTATCCTCAACTTAAATTTACGAAAATACTTTCTTACATTTGAAACACAAAAATCAAGCCAAAATACAAGTTTTAAGAATATTGAAATAGAATTCATACGAATACCTTTGAATTTCTTGTAAGTATAATATAGCTGTATAAGATCGCTATTTAGAACATCCGTTTTTAAGGAACATAGCAGCTTTTAACTTAACAATAATATCAGATGTTGTAATACGATATTTTAAGCTACTGTCTTCTTTCGAAAATAAGAATCCACAAGAAACACATTTTATCACATTTTTCAAACATGACAAATGAGTAAAATTTATCAAAAACAAGACTTTTTATTCGAATAACATGCATTCCAATGAAAGGTAATAATAGCCAATTATAACGGACTTATTTTTAACTTTTATATAATATAAATTTGTTGATAACTGTTTAAAAAATAAATATAAATTATATAAAGATATGTAATATATATGATTCGATATATTGATGATATATGTGTATTTAACTCTAATAATTTTTATTTTAAAGGCTAACAAATTTACCCATGTGGCCTTATTCTTAACAAAACTAATATTAATGATAAAGAAGGTGTATATCTAGATATGAACATTAAATTAACATTAACTAAAACTACTATTAATTTATATCGTAAAGATGACATATTTAAATTTACAAGAAACATATTTTTGCATGAGCATTCATGCATACCATATAATATAAAATATAATACATTAAATAATGAAATTTTAAGAATTGCAACAATATGTAATGATATTGGCTTTCTTCAAAATCATTTAAATAATTTAATAGATACATATTTTAAACTAGGTTACTATAAAAATAACATCAAGCAGAAAATAGTAAAATATATAAATCAACACAATAATATAAAGAATAAATTTAAACTCTTAAGTGGCAAATTTTTATGGATGGATAATAAATATTAGAATAAGATACGAATATATAAATATTATGATATATTAAATAGAATAAATTATGTCTTTTCTATTCTATGAAAATTACCATAAAATTGTGGATCAGATGCTTTTGTTTGACATTTGATAAATATACAACTTATTTTAAAAAATTAATAAAAAAATTTTATTTAAAAAATAAATGTAGGATCTTAAGCGGAAACGTTTTATGAATGAATAATAAATAATATACTTTGTATTGGAATGATACTATATAATCAAATCTCATCAGAGGAAATACGTCATTAGAACGTGTTTGGCTCCGCTGCTATGTTGGGACGATGAATTATGGGCCGAAACCTAATAGTTTAGCAGTTCCTCCTTATGACCTATAATCCTTATTCTGATACATCTTATATAATTAATAAATTAATAAAAATTGACTTTTATTTTAACTTGGCATAGGTTATATAAAATCTTATAGCAATCATTTATTATTTACAATTATTTATTATTTTATTATATAATTTTAATTTAATTTTATAATTATATTAAATACGTAGACTCAGTTAGTTTATTTGATCTTATATCTATTAAGAATATAAAGATTGGGTAATTAAAAATATTAAATAAAATATAATTATTTAATATAATTTATATTAAATAAAATATAACTAATAAAATATAACGAAGATGAAAAATCATCAAATTATAATAAAGATGCTATCATTTAACAAATTGTTTAAATTAAAATTTAGGTTTTAAAAGCTAAAAAGAGAATTTGTATTTTAAAATGCAGTAAAATGGGAGTAGCTTGTAGAGTAAGACAGATAAAGTTTGACTTATTGTATCGTTTCGTAACCCTCATATTGTAGGGTTTGTAGAGTTGTACCTTTCAAACGGTGTTACCGATCCAGATAATCAAATCGACGAATATTGCATATTTCGTTTAGACAGATAAGTTAGAAGAGGTGGTGGTGTAATTCTTTATGTATCTAATTTATTACAGTCGCGCCTACTAGCTAACTTTCTTGATCAAAATCATACATCTGAAGCTATTGGGGTAGATGTTCGATTGAAATCGATTTCCGTAACAATGGGCCTTATTTATCGTTCTCCCTCGTCAAAAAAATATGAATGTGTTGTATTGGGGGACTTTAATTTACCCTACTTTGAACGACTTACTCAAACTTATTCTTAGTATTGCTCCTTTGGTAGAAATCTGTTTTGAATTGTCGAATTGGGTCTGTACCAATCGATTGATTTCCCTACGCATATGTTGAAATGTTCTTCTTTGCTTGCTATACATTGTTTTGACACATCTTCAGCTTATTTAGTTTACAAAAAATTTATTCAACTAATAGTAAATAGTGATTACTCGACTATATGTCTAGACATTTGTTCCCACAAGAAACCTCATGTTCATTTAAAGTAAATGTATTCAAAGTTAATTTTTTCTCTATTCACAATTCTCTTAGTGAGATCATTTGGACGAATCCAGAAACTTACGTATATGATTGTTGTTGGTGTTATGTAGTCTAAACACTCAACCACCTGCTTCATATGAATGCCCCAAAACTAAATTAAAAAATCGTTCAATTCCTCTATGGTTCACGTTCAGTTACAAATTTCTCATATCTAGACGTTATTTTGCTTGGGAACATTTTCGCTCGGCAAGTCTTGATTTTGATTGTTACAAAATCATACGTAATCTATGTACATCACTAAGAGAACTTTATGTCGTCGATATTAGGATTCTGTTATTAAACGTGCAGTATATAATCTAAAACTACATTATACACATAAATATAAAACGTAAAGTGATATAGTATGTCTTCGCTGTATGATGAAGGCAATAGTACAGTTTTTGACGATTTGAGACAAATCGTCAAAAATGCTCATATCAGTACAGAATGCTCATATTCTTGTTTTGTACTTTGCCGAGCAATTTGTCGAGGGCATTGATCCTCCTCTTGCCATTAATTCTAATAGCAATACTGATATCCGTTTTCTACTTAAGATGTCGCTAGCGCTCTTTCTAACTTGTCACTTCATAGCAGTCGATCCATATAATTTATACCACCTGTCTTACTTCATAGTACCGCCGATTTGATCGCGAAACCCCTATATGATCTTTTTCATATTCACTTCGACACAATACGTAGCCTATAGAATGGAAGACTTCCATTATTTCGACCTAAGCGTAAATATAATGATAGTTCTGTGCCATTTACCGTCCTATTTTAATGACCTCTATTCCATTAAAAAATTAAAACGACTCATATTCCGTGAGCTGATAGGATGGGACTGTTCTTGAAGTATTGTCTTAGATAGACAACATGGTTTGGGCGTGGACGTTCAACAACATCTAATCTCCTATTAAGTCATTATCATTGGTTATATAATTTCGATCAAGGAAACCCAACTGGCATGTTATTTATTGATTATCGGCGTGCCTTTGTCAGTTAACTATAATATACTATTTATTATGTAAGCTGATTAAGAATGAATTTGATCCAGTGCTCGTAAATTAAACATGAAATGAATAACTTAAATTCAACATTTTAGTAAATATCGTTTTGACGGTTATTATAATTGAACGAATAAGACAAATTATTATGAAACTTTCTAAAAATTAAAATGGGCGGAATTTTCCAGCAAGCATTAAAATAAATTGTTGCGTTTAACATATAACCTTTGTATTTTTCAGCTTCCGAATTTTATGCGAAATAACTTGACCATTCGAGTTTAGATCCTCAATTTCCTTCTTCAGCTCTAACAAATCATCTGCAAAAATTGTAGTCATTTAACAAACGGGACTATTCGCGTTAGTGGGAAACTCGCTATCGCACTCATTTAATTCTTTCTCGTGTGTACCACAAGGTTCTGTAATATGTTCTTTCTTATATAATATCTTTAAATGACATAGTGTCATGTTTTTCGTCTGAGTGTGTTAAAACTGACGATCTAAACTTTAGATCGTCAGTTTTAATTTGAGAAATAATTATCGAAGTATTTCGGCAACATTTTTAAAACGATTTTCCGGAGTGGAGGACTAAGATGATTGGATTTAATGGATTTGTTTAAACGGATAAAAGATACAGGAGCGATATTATTGAAAAGGGATAAATTATCATCAGGAAGAAAGGTTGAGAACAAAGACATGAAAGCAGATATATCATTATTGAGGCGACATTAAGAAGCAGATTCGGGAAGCTTTAAGTTAGATATGATAATGCATCGATCGCGCGAAGGAAAACGATAGAGGCAGAAGAGCAGGTAATCGTGGGAATGACAGGGGTGCTAAGTGAAGAATTAAGATAGTTTGGAGCATGTGTTACAGGAGTGGAAGGATGTAAATTATTGAGAAGTGATACGGTGGAGGTAGAGTAAGGAGTACGTGAAGAGAAGAAAGAGGTATGAGATGTATTTAGATGTGGGGAGGAATAGGACAAATGAGGTACGAGATTAAGGCCTTTACTGTTTGCATTGTTAGGAAGATGAGGGTGAAGGGAAGTTTTATATGTAGTTAAACGAGGAGTGTGTGTGAGAGAAGTTTCAAGATCGGGATTTTTAAATGGCGAAGGAGTTAGTAAGCAAGCGGATGACAACGACAGCTTGAAAGATATTTTGTCGTTTGTTGATGGTCCATGTATAACAGCAGTCTGAGTCGACTAAGAGACATCATTAATATCATTTATTGAGCATAACTCTGTTTCGTTCGCCTCCAGAACGTCTCCACCGTTTGAGTGGTCATGCTTCATTGTCGTGCTTACCTACGAGGGCAGCACAACAGAAGCCGCAGTGTAAATTCTGTCCTGAAATATTGTCTTCGTCGGTGAAAGGAGTGACAACGTGAGTCCAAACATTCAGTCCTTGTTGTTGTATCCAATTTGCTTTTCAGTGAAAGTTTCCTTGACGAACTTGAGTTGCTGGCCGACATTTTTAATTAGCGTTCTTTTTGCCATAATAAGATGTCAATGAAAATTAAAAATGCGTTTTCGTTGTCGTTAAAACACTGAGTGTTTAAGCTGTTAAATTTTTTTGTTCTGCTTGTCCTATAAACATTAACTAAAGAAATCTCGAGTCTCGTAGATCATTTATTGACCTCGTTTACTTGTATCGCTTAGTTATGATTGGATATGGGAGCGAATTTTTAAAGCATCTGACTTCTAAATGCGATCATAATCGTACAAGAGGACATGATGCTAAACTAAGAAAGCAGCAAGTATGCAAGACGGTGGTTCTCAAGTCATTTCCACATCGCGAAATCAACAGGTGGAATGTTTGGACGAATTTTTAGTCACTACACAGTCTTCAAGTTTTCCGTGACAGACCAAGACAACATTTATTTTACTGCTGATTATTTTCTTTTTCTCTTCTTTCTGCTTTAATCTTTTGTCTAATTTCAAACACACATATCCAACAGCATATTTTTATTAAAAAATTGTCTTGATTCTTATAAATACTTACAATTATAAACTATTATTGAAAAAAGCTTAATGCAGCTAATCTAAAGGATGAAAGTAGGTGTCGAATTAACGTTGAAGTCGAGGTGTATTTCTGTTAGACGAAATGATCTAACAAACCAATGATCACTAGCTTAAGGATTGGACATCTTGAATTTCAAGATTCTAAACTGTTTGGGACAATATTTACATCCCACCATACATCATACATCTTCCATCTTGCTTCTATCGATTTGTCCCCCTTTCTTCTTCCATTCCGTCCGGTGTTCCACAAGGCTCTGTATTAGTCCCTTTACTTTACTATCTTCTTCTCGGTGATTTGTCTTCTATCTCTCATACATTTATTTGCATTTTATGCAATATGCTGATAACATTTTCATCTATGTTCATACACCTGCTTTTCGTATTCACGATCTTAGTGTTTCTGCTTCCGACTGTCTTGTCTCAATTTCCAATCATCTTTCTTCCCTTCTTCTTTCTCTGAATCCTAATGAATCCAAAATTATGTAGATCTTTCCTCGACGCCTCGGCTTAGAGCATCCCTCCGTATCATTAAAGTATACAATTTTTTCTATCGTTGATAATCTCGTTTTCCTAGGCTTCCATTTCGATAACCGACTTTCACTTAAACCTTTCGTTAAAGATAAAGTACACTAATCTACGTTAATTCTCCGCAACCTCAGTCAAATTCATAGATTGATCGATTTCTCCCTTTTTGTATGACTATCATATATCCTTTTCTCAAGACTTGATTACTGTCTTCGTCTATTTTCCAACTCACCTAAATCCACTCTTCCACTACAACGCATCGTAAACACAGCTGTCCGAATTCTCCACCGTCTTTGTCGTTTTGATCATACACCCCACCATCTTGCTTCTACCGATTTGCCTACCATCTATTGACGTGTTCAAATTCGTCCTATCATTGATTTTCGCCTTATAACTTTTCATACCCCTTCATTTCTCAACCTTTCTTTTCTCAAAAATTCTCGTCCTGTTTACTGTTCTTTGCGTTCCCGTAATTCTCTTATTTAACATGACCCAAACTTCTCCACTTCTTTTGGCCTCCGCTCCTTCGTTGTGGTTGCTCCTCTATCGTGGAGTCATCTGCCCATTCATATCCGCCAATCAACATCAATGCCTGTATATATACAGATATATCTTATTTATTTATAAAATATCCCACTTATAGCGTTTGAAAAATCGGAATGTACTAGTTATGATATATCAATTGGAATATTCTATGTAATGAGCTAGTACGATCAAAGACATGCGCTTACCCATACTCCAAGATCTTTATAGGTTGATAAGATCTCTATTGGTAAATTTTCATAATAATATATGTAGTCGTATAATCCTCTGTAAGTTATAGTCATCGATTCACACTTTAGTGAATTTATCCTTAAGTCAGTGTGGATAGACCATCTTGCAATAGTGTTAATAACAGATTAAAGCGCCTTACATTGCTAGATGTGCTAAAAGGCTTCCAAATTTTTAAATCATCAGAATAAAGCAACGACCTTGATGTAAAATTGGAAATTAAATCATTGATATATATGCTAAATAAGGCGGGACAAATAACAGTACGAGATCCTACTTATTATCTAGGTGAATAAGTCATCGAAACATCTGCAGGATCATGAACATTAGCATCTGACAGATCATGAAACATCTAAAAACACTAGGTCGACAAATATGTTCTTATCGTTGAAATTAATCCATGATTTTCTCGCGAAAACCAAATTAGTTGTAGAGCAACCATGATGAAAGCCGTGTTGTGCCGGATTAAGAATCCAATTTGTTTCAAGATGTAAGATGATCCTCTAATACAACAGCTGTTCTAACACTCAGCAGCATACACAAGTAAGACTTATGGGCCTGCAGTTAGTAACTAAGATTTATCATCTTTTTTAAATATACTGTACAAACAACCGAGTTGATCCAATCAATGATAAGCTTTCCGAAACGGACCGAAGCAGAAAAAATTTTGTATATAGGTACAAAGAGAACATCTGCAAAAGCATGAAAAGTTACCGACAGTAAATCGTCTGGACAAGCACTTTCTTTTCGCTTTAATCAGCAGTCCCCGAAATACGTATTGGCATCTAAATAAGTCTGTGCAGAAAACGCACTCATTCGAATAATCATATGTAGGTGATTCCCTAATATCATCCACTGAAAACTGCAGAGAAGCAGAAATGCTCAACAAATTCATTTGCAATTTGAGAACTGTTTGATATAAATATACTGTCATTATTTCTTATTGAACAGTTATTATAACAGCTATAATATGGGTTGCTAATGATTCCTCTGCTCATCGATACACTGAATTTGTATTGCTGAAGATACTCGTAAGATACGTCTAATTAACAGAGCATTGAGTTTTTTAAGTCCGGAGTCATTCAAACCATTTGCAAATAGATAAGTGAGTTTACTCGACTTGAGAATACGTTCTGTCGGGCAACAATGCCCATACATTCTTTGATAGCTATTCCGTATAAGGACATAATTGGAGCTCTCTACATTCTTCGTGATTTGCTAGATATATGTTTCAGTGGGAGATATTACTGTACTTTTGAATGGAACCATTTAAGCGAATATGCTGTCACTTTAACTTCACTTGAGCTATTCAAATGACACTTTATTTTGAATTGGGATTCATTGTTTATTACTTTTCTTATATTTCATATATATTGTACAACTTTGAGCTATTTATTTATTTATGGTGGCAAATGCACGTATATGCGAGCTTACAAGCCCATGTAGAAGAAAAAGAACAAAAAAGGAGAAAAGTATGTAAAATGGAAATGTTGATGAAATTAAAGCAAGTATATTGAAAACAAGGGTGATGAGTGGAATATGGTAAGCCGTCGGGGGAAAATGTTGAGTGATTTTGTTAAAGAGGTATGAAAAGTTGTGAGTTGAATATGATGTGAGGGAATACATTTTTTGATTTATTGTGGAGGAGGAGCCATAATGCAAGAACGTATACGTTGTTTGGAGAGTGAAAGCGACGACGAAGAACGGACGTATGGTTGCGGAGAATTCCAGGCAAGTGAAGCGGCGAAGATAAAAGAGGCGAAAGCTATAATTGATTTTGAGCGGGAAGAATGTAGAGAAGAAGATAATTAATTGATCGCAGAGCCAAAAGGGCAGAAAGCGAATCATCAAGATAAGCAAGGTGAAAGTAGGAATGTGTGCGGCGAAGACGCAAGAAGACACGAGCAGCAGAGCTTATGATACATTGGAGAGGTAAAAGCTCAAAATTGGAGGGGTTGGCAAAAAAACTAAGGCAATAATCAATTCTGGGAAATAGGAGATACGATATGAGAACGAGGCAAGAGCGGAATTCGATCATCCTACGAATGCTACGGAGGTCACGAAGAAATAAGAAAGAAGCGCAAACTTTATCATGAACGGAAGGTTTGAGTGAAAAAAATTGTCGAAGTGAAAACCTAAGAAAATCAAATTGTCACCGATTAGAAAGATGATCAAATTATTTTGAATTGGGATTAATTGTTTATTACTTTTCTTTATTTGATATATAGTGTACAACTTTGAGCTATGCTTCTCATGACTTTGAGAAATTGATAATTAATTAAATTTAAAGATGAAAATTTAATTATTATTTTTTTAATTTAGGTAATAGGTGAAGTACGTAGTAAATATAAGCTGAATTATTAGTGATTATAATTAGTGATTGTTAGCTGTTAATATACTAAAATTTTAACGATATAGAGAAGATTAGCATGCCTCTGCACAATTACGACACGCATTTTCAGCCCAGCGTGACCGAGCGGTAAAGACGTGTGCACTGCATACTAAATGCACCGGGATTAAACCTCGAGCATGTACTCGCTATTAGCATCTTTGTATGCACACATCAAAGCCACAAAGTCGCGGTATCGAGAGACGTATGGGCACCCGATGATAAAACGGGCTCACTCTTCATTATTAATAATTATAAGCTGAACTAATTCGATTTGTTTTTACTTAAAACCTTATGATGTAATTAGCGGAATTGTAATTGCATTTTTTGTAATCAGCGTTATATTTGGATGTTCATTATAACCTTTTGCAAAAGTGGCAAATTTGTGTAATTAGTTTCACAAACATATTAGACTTATTCAAGGTTTTTGGAATTAATAAAAAATCGTTATGATTTAAGTTTGTGGGAACTATGGCATCAAATCAAGGGAGATCTGAGCCCTTCCCCCAACCGATCCAACACGTCGCTTTCCGACTAAACCATCCGGGGTCTTTCACTCCCCCCTCCGAAGAATCCAATCAGCGCGTACTATGCTAGGTAAACGAGAAACGAGGAGCTTAAGAAACCTTAGCCTTTGCTCAGGGGGACGTCCTCTCGAAAATAAGACTAATTCCGAGATAGCCCAGGTACCCCGAAGATGCACCTGGGTTTTCCCTTTCAATTACAGATGCTGAGCCCGTTTCAGGGCCCACCTAGCTTTCTTCAGGATACGTTTGAGTCTATCCAGGTCAGCTTTCGCCGATCAGTTCACCGTAACGGTGAACCCCAGGTATTTTACTCGACTTGCGAAGGTGGGGAGTGGTTAAGAGGCAAATATGGAAGAGAGTGCAGAGAGTGCTAATCTCTTAAGTTTTTTCTTTGTTGCAGTGGTGCCATGAAAGACAACCGCCTGCGATTTGGCGGAGTTTAAAATAAGATTGGATATGGGTAAAAGGTCTTTTAATCTTAAAAAGAAGCGGCTGATGTCAGAAACTACGTCTTTGCACCTGTGTCCAGAGAAGAGGGCTGTGGTGTCATCAGCATACACCACAAGACGTTGTTCGCGTTTAAATATTTTAAATAGAAATATGGAGGCAGCAAGATATACGATAGGAGAAAGAGGTGAACCTTGAGGCACACCCGTAATGGGGTAGAACTGACGCGCATCAGGGTCGTCTTCATAATAAAACCGCTTGGTGTACAGCAGGATCTCCACTCTGTTCACAATTCTCGCAGGCAACCCTAGGGACCGTAGAGAAGAGATCACAAAAGGAATGGAGATGCGGTCAAATGCAGCAGAAAAGTCAAGGAAAATAGCCACAACTAGGCGATGGCTATTCTCCCGACAAAACTGTTCCACCTCACCTACTGCTGAATGGACCGAGCGACCTTTGACGAACCCATGAAAACCTGGAGGGATCAAATTACGCCTACTTAAATGGTCGCGGATTTTACGCGCAAGCGCTTTTTCGTAAATAGACACGAGGGAATTTTGAATCGAAATGGGACGCAGGTCTTTAGGACATGAGCAGGATTTTTTCTTAGGAATAAAAACACGCTTACTAATATTGATGCCTGCTACATCGGATGGGGAGGCTAAAAGCATTGTGACGGCCACCTCTCTTCTCTGATCAGCTGTCAAAAGCTGACAGACCCGAGAAGAAAGTGGAGCGACGGATTTGGAGGTGCCCGGGAGTGGACCCCAGGAGTTAAGAATATCCGTAACAGATATATCCCTACTCCTGAAGTTACACCAAGGCGGGATTGGTTGAGGTGATTGAGTGGCTCCATAGTTGTGTAGGGCTAGTGACTCCTCCAAAACTTTATCAAGGCCTACATTCCCTATCCAACCCAATGATCTATCCTTCCAGCAAACAAACTTCTCCTTCTTAAAAATCTTCCAAAAGGAAGACTGAGAAGGATTAATTTTTCTCATCTCCCTCGACCTATCCTCCGCATTCGACATTGTCGACCACTCCGTCCTCCTTTCTCGCCTTCGTTATGATTACGGATTTTCTTCATCCTCCGTAGCATGGTTCGCCTCACACCTATCCGACCGTTCCTTTCGCGTCTGTTCTAATTCATCATCCTCCCCTCCCATCCCTATTTTTTGCGGGGTCCCACAAGGTTCAGTCCTAGGTCCTATGCTTTTCTCTCTTCTGCTTGGCGATCTATCTCCGTTTATCAAACCTTACTCCTTTAAGGTCATGCAATACGCCGATGACATTCTAATCTATGCTCATGCACCCGCACATCGCATACACGATATCGGCATTTCTGCCTCCAACTGTCTTTCTTCTATCTACAAACGTCTCTCCAATCTCCATCTCGTTCTAAACCCCGAAAAGTCCAAAATAATGTGGATCCTCCCCCGTAAACCAAACATATCTCCTCCCATTGTTTCTTTTGCCTCATCGATCATCCCTATAGTCCACAATCTCACTTTCTTAGGCTTCCATTTCGATGATCACCTTTCCCTTAAACCCTTCGTCCGTGACAAGGTCCGCTCGTCTAACTTAATTCTCCGTGACATCCGCCGTATCCGCCCCCTTATCGACTTCCGTTCTTGTATGTCTCTTCTTTCATCGCTTCTTTTCCCTAAAATCGATTACTGCCTTAGCCTTTTCGTCAATTCTCCAAAATCCATCATCCTACCCCTACAACGAATAATCAACACCGCCGTTCGAGTGCTCTTTCGTCTCCGTCGCTTCGACCACACATCCACATATCTTGCCCAACTCTCCTGGCCCACCATCCACATCCGCATCAAACTCCGCCTTCTTCTCGTTACTTTTCGTCTCATCGCTGTCGGCTCCCCATCGTTCATCAACCTTCCTTTCTTAGACGATACTCGCCCCACCTCGCTATCGCTTTGTTCCTGTCATACCCTCTTACTCCACGTTCCTAATTACTCCAACAACTACGGTCTCCGATCCTTCCTCGTCGCCGCCTCACTCGCCTGGAATCAACTTCCTCTCGACGTCCGCCGCGCTCCCTCCTTTATCACATTCAAACACCTCCTCCGTTCACACCTTCTCGACACCTGATTCACAGTCTTGTTTTGTTGTGGTCATGTAAGCGTGCGCTGGCACGCATTTGCCACGTTAAAATAAATCGTTTTTTTAAGACGAGCAATACTCGTTCTATCCCTACTCAGCTGGAACCTATATCTAGTGCTCCAGTATTCATTCGAGAGAGCCTGTCTGGCGGAAACAGATAGATTAGGAAGGTTAATCAGTTTCGCTAGGACCTCGAGTTTCGTCGGGGTGGGATTGTATATACGACCTTTATAAGTAATCGATAAAATCGCGGTAGCTTGCGAAAAGAGGTAGGTATTAAATTCGGTCATACTCTCATTTCCTATTCTGGGAAAGAGTCGGATAGCCGCTTGAAAGAAGGCCACACTGATCGGATCAAAGTGAAACCTTCTTCTAAGCAACATATCTTCCTCAATTCTCCAACGAATTAGGTCAGAAGATTTGAGCAAGATAATGAGGCAAAAGCTATAAGAGGATGATATATGTTAGGATTACGGGGGAGAATCTACATTATTTTAAACTTGTCGGGGGTTTAGAACGAGATGGAGATTGAAGAGACGTTTCTAGATAGAAGAAAGACAGTTGGAGGCAGAAATTCCGATATCGTGTATGCGATGTGCAGGTGCATGATCATATATGAGGATGTCATCGGCGTATTGCATACTATGTATCTCGCTTAATATGTATCTTATGTATCGTCATGGCTCTAGTTTTTCATCTAATACTTTCTTTGCTGAACAATTTGATCTTCTCTTATATAGCTAGCTCTTATCCCTACTCCTTGTTTTGTACTAGTCGATATTAACATTTGTTTGAACAATCCTTGGCTTCTTGATACCCGAAAGCTTATTATCGCTTTTATGATTGAAATTATTTTATTATGTCTTCACTATCCACTCCTACCCTTATTCTCAATCTTGGTGATGTTCTTGATTTAATCGCTGTTCCTCGTAGCGTATCTTCCTCTGCGAGTTATCTCTACTTTCGATCCCGGCTTATTAGAGCATTTTCTTATTATCATCTCTATTCATAGTTTTCCTTTTCTTTCTCTGTGTCAACTAATATCCGTCGCCAGTGGAAACGTTTCGATCTTTCTTTTTTTTTCGTTATCTAATAATTGTATATCCTCTCATGTTCTTGTCATTCACTATCCAACGTTCGGACTATCTGCCTAATCTCTTTGATTCTGAACTATCTTTAATGGGCAATATTCTTCCATGTCAACTCTTATCTCCCCATCGAACGTACAATGTATGTGGTTAGACTCTGACTTCATGTGATCGAAGTGTCTTCTATGTCGTTTGTCGTTTGTCTTTTTTCTTCTATGTCGTTTGAACATCATTAATTTCTTCAAGCGTTCTCGCACTTCTATAGTCATGATATTCACACCAACTCTTTAGCTCTTCGTAGATCTCACCATCCCTCATGGGTAGTAAGTATTTGCTCTTTTGGAAGAACAAGCTTTTATCTTCTTCTAATTCAAGATCTAAATGGAATACTCTCAACATTATACTCTCGCTTTCTACCTCCGTTAGCACTATCGATCCACATAAATATTCTGTTTATCTTTAATCGAATATCGATTCAACTATCATAGGCATTATATTTTCTCCTATCTCGTCTTCTTTGCTGGATTTTAGTCTGTCTGCCTTATCACCTTTTTGACAATATTCAAAAAGATTTCCTCAATCCCTTGCTGGTGTCCTCATATCGCCATATCTATAACCTTCCAACTGTCTATAAAATTCGTGAACGTCTTATGTTAAACCATCTTAACATCTATCTCTCTTCATCTAAACGCTATCCTCCTTTCCAATCTGCTTTTAAATCTCATCACTCTAATGAGTTGGCCTGTCACAAAGTTTTATCTGACTAACTTCTTTTCATAATAAGAAACTCTGTAGTAATTTTACTCGACTTTTGATCTGCATTTGACATTGTCGACAATTTCATCCTCTTTCATCGTCATCGCCACAACTATAAATATTATTTTGCTACTGTATCTAGTTCTCTTCTAATCTCTGTAAACGATCATTCTGTATGTATTCCAATGCGTATTTCTCTACTCCATCCTCTCTACTGTGGAGTCCATCAAGGTTCTGTGCTCGAACTAATTCTTTTCTCTCTTCTCCTCGGCGATCTATCCAGCATTACATGTGACCATAACTTCTGCATCATGCAATACGCTAATCATATTCTCCTTTACTCTGATATCATGGTCATCTTATCAATAACCTCTTCGCCATTTCTACAAATTGATTTTTCTTAATCTCCAAGCATTTTTCCTCGCTTTGTTTGTATCTTAACCATTCCATATTTGTTTCTCCTCCCTCGATATTTCTAAATTCGACCGTTCTTCCTATTGTTAATCACTTTGTTTTCTAGGGAGTTCACTTTGACAACTGTTTTTCACTCTATTCATTCGTTCGCGTCAAAACCCGATATTGCAATATCCTACTTCGCGACCTTCGCCTTGTCAGGAGCTCGCTTGATTTTAACTCATGCCACTCTTTTATATAGTCTATTGTTTCCTAAGATCGAATATTGCCTCATCTTTTTGCTTTCTCTGAATCCTCTCTTCTTCCTGTCCAGCGCCTTGTAAATTTTGCCATGCGTATCATTTTTCGCCGCCGCTGTTTTGATCATATTTCCTCGTGTCTCTATAAACTCAACTGGCTAACTATGAAAAACCGCATTCTATTCCGTATTCTTTGTATTACTTTTCGACTCCTATCCTCAAGCTCGCCTTCTTATCTGCATATTCCTACCCTTACTGAATACCGCATCATCTCCATAAATGCTAGTTCATGTGACTCTCTTTTCTCTATGTTACGTCATTTTCTTCAAATTGTAGCCGCTGTTCAGTTTTTATTGCGTTTCCGCTTCCCTGAAATAAACTGCCTTCTACCATCCGCTCAACCACCTCCTTTAAATCCTTCAAAGTCTTCGTGCATTTTTCCTTAATAATCGATTCAATTATTCACACTTTTTTGAACTCTCCTACATATCATTAGGTGACATTATAATTATGAAGTAACATTATAATTATATTTATGACAATTATATTTTTATAAATTTAAATTTTTTAATACAAAATATAATACAAAAGTATTTTTGAATGTAATATGGTAAGAAATTATTAAATATGAATGTATACCTTTGTCCAACATGTAACACAATTCCCGCGTTCGAGTGTTGTCTTTCGTGACCTTAAATGAAAATGGATTTCACATAGTTAAATGGAGTACTTCGCTCCAATTGATGTACGCCAATTTCGTTTTCTCAGCTGCGGCAAGAAATTATTAAATATGAATTTATACTACGAAGTGCATCATGCTTTGTTAGATACATTAAGAACTTTCCTACAATGCTCTCTTGAGT
The DNA here is from genome assembly GCA_012934845.2 of Pomphorhynchus laevis. Lineage (NCBI taxonomy): Eukaryota > Metazoa > Acanthocephala > Palaeacanthocephala > Echinorhynchida > Pomphorhynchidae > Pomphorhynchus > Pomphorhynchus laevis. The sequence goes on along the minus strand of WNNJ02000004.1, from coordinate 106,179 downwards.
AAATATGCTTACTACAGTCATTATACCCCCTCTTCGTCATATTTTGCCGCATTATGAATTTAGAGGGTTTCAAACGTCGACTGAGACCAAATCGTGTATGTACGACTGTAATTAATAGAACATCATTAGAATATTCTGTCAATACGTCAAGGCGTAAAGAAATCAATATTAGAAAAATATTCAACTGTACTCATGATATGTTATTTTATTATTTAAGTGGTGATGCTTCGCTATTGAACAAATGTTATTTTAGTGTATTCTAATAGAATTAATAATTTTTAAAACCATATGACAATTATGTAAAAATTGTGAAAATTTATTAAAATAATTTTTATTAGGTTAATTTTTATCACATTGAGTTATAAATTTGTGGTAAAGTCTGCCTGAGTAAATCTCCAATGATCCTAATATGATAATGTTCTAGCGGCTTTGCGTCGAATGAATATGCATTGGATATGTCATAAATGTGGATGGATATGCGATTGTCATTCTCTAGGCCTGCTTTTACCTAATCCTATTCGAAGAGATGTTTAGTGTAACGATAGTTTTGTGTTTCTTTTTGAACTAAACATCCATCCACGCTTTAGTATCTAATGATAATATAATATAATATTTTTATTTTTAGTCAATATATAAAGATAGATGCTATCAAGGATAATTGTAGAATATCTATAAAGATAATATTACGTACAAACTTAGTCATAATGCTTTAAGCCGATCACACAAGACAGAAAATAAATATCAACTCAATGGGTAAGTTAGAAAAGGTGACAAATCAGCCTGATCGTATATCCAACATCGAACCCTGTTTTTGAAAGCGAGGAAATTGGTGACGGGAGCGATATCTTCAGGCAAACTATTCTAAACATCTACTGCCCGTTCGGACAGTCTGTAAAATTTTCGCAGCTGTCCCGGCAATTTTTAAACAGCATCATACAATGGCTTCGCAATCTCGTATTTTCTCGAAATCTAACTGCATCCACAGGAAAACCATCAACTAAATGTACAATTTGTCAAAGTGCAATCAAGTCAAGAAAAAGATAGTGATACCTTACTGATAAAACTTTAAAGCATCATAACCTTGAAGTAAAACTCCCTTGACAACCGGGAAGCACGTTTAAGTACATTTTCCAAATTAATCAACATACTCCTGGTTGTTGGAAAGGTTGAATGTACACAGTACTCAAGATGTGGTCTTACTAGGGCACAATAAAGTTTGGCAAATATTTTTATATTACTATTCTTAATATAAATTTTATTTACAATTAAGTAAAAAATTTATGGAAAAACAAATTAAACCTTTCGCGAATGACGAAATAATAAAAGCGTGTCTGGAATCAAGTGATTCATTAATTCATTCAAGAAATGTGAAATTAGCATCGTAATTAAAAAACGTACCCCTTTCCTGTTGAAATGTCACGTGCTGTATAAAAATTATGTATTTCGATATGGCCAATCAGCTGATAAAATATGTTGAATTTTTTCCTCACAGTTTGGCGAATTCATATACATAGTTGATATTTGTAAAATTTGAAATTATTTAATTAAATAATTTAAAAAACATAAAGTAAAGAAGTATACTGAGCGTTTACAAGACAGACGGAGTTTCAATTTATAAAGTTGTATAAATGACAACTGATGTTGTCCATCAATAAACGACATAATTAATAGATTTTTAGTTTGGTGTATTAGATACAATGATTTCCGGTATTTCGCCTCTTATTAGTACGCGGCTGCGTGTTATGGGAATCAGCATAAAAATTTTGAACTCAATTCAAGTAAATGCTCAGTAAAGACTATTTCGAGTTTAGTTAATAAAATACGAATTACGAGAAATCGCTGTAGATTTTCGTTTGTTACTGGCAGTATATATTTACAAAAATTACCGCATCTATTATAAGAGAGAAATAAGGTTACTTCATTCTCTGTCAACATTCCAGATGACGAAGAATAAAATAGAAATTTTACAAATATTTTTAACATGCTTTAAACTAAAGTACCCAAACAGAAATGTAGTGATAAAATAATGAAACGTACTATAAATATAACAAATAATTATAATATTAAAAAAATTAAAAAAATTAAAAATAAATTATTATTATAACAAACAGAAGCAAATATCCTCCTTTGGAGGACATTCTTTGGACTTCTTTGGACTCCGCTCCTTCCCGGTGGCTGCTCCTCTATCGTGGAATCATCTGCCTCTTCATATACGCCAATCAATTTCCTTGCCGTGCTTCAAACGTTAAATCCTATCCCATTTAAACAATTTATCTGCTTGACTTTTTCATTTTTGTTAGTGGACTTGTAAGCGTGCAGCTTGTACGCATTTGCCACGTTAAATAATTTTGTATTATTATTAAAATGAGCTACAAGCTCGTGTCGCTTACAAAACATGATAAAATATAAAAAAAATCAACAAAAAAAATTCAATCAAATAGTAGTCGCAAATTCCTTCTCTCGGCTTTGATGGCTTTCTTGATAGCATTACTAGATATATTACTAGAGATATCAAGGCACTTTAGTGCATTCCATCCGTTGATTACCCTGGTCGCAAATCGATGGTGAGCAGGAATTCTTGTAGTTGGCTTTATTAATTTCCACACATGCCCACGAGTTTATCATCTATCATTCACGGATAATAAGCTAGAGAGACTACCAAAGTCATCGAAAACAATTTTGATTGCAGTTGATAAATCAATGGCCGATCTGCGATACTTTAATGTGCCGACACGTAGAGATGTCAAACGTTCAGCATATCTCAAATTGGAGAAATTCGAAATCATTCGTGACCCTTTACGTAACAAGTTCTCAATGACACGGGATTCCCTTAAAGTATGTGGATAAGTTACAGGTAAACCGTATTAAAGTATGGGTAGAATATAAGAGCAAAATAGTCGCTTGAACATTGATCGACTTATCCAATCAAAAGACTTGAAAAACATCCATAAAATACGATAGCTTCGATTACAAATATCTAGTGTGGACATTAGTTTTTAAGCTACTGGCCATCATCACACCAAGATCCTTGAATTCATCTACTCGGCCTATCTGATACGATGAGTTTAGTGAAGAAACAATGGACATATACGCATATTTAGAGGGGGTTAACCCTCAAACCATTTTCCGCTGACCATTTTTCTAGACATGTCAGATCATCTTGAAGGATCTTAATGTCCCGTCTGTGTCCAATACGCCGCCATATCGTAATATCGTCAGCATACATAACGAGATCAGAACGAATTACAGATGGGTGATCATTGATATAGACAATAAAAGAAGTGGGGGAGATAACAGCACTCTGTGGAACGCCAGAATGAATAGCGAATGAGGTGGACATATCTGCACCTATACGTACTTTGAAAGAGCGTAAACTTAAGTAATTTGCAATCCAGGCGACATACATTGGACAAACACTAAGTGACCTCAATTTGTGAATGAGGCGATCATGCGGAACTGAATCAAAAGCATGAGAGAAATCTACAAGTACATCAGATTGAACTCGTCCATCTAATTAATTGCCCAACCCGCCTGGCCCACCATCCACATCCGCATCTAACTCCGCCTTCTTATCGTCAATTTTCGTGTCATCGATGTCGGCTCACAATTGTTAATCAACCTCACTTATTTAGACGACACTATTATATTATCAAATTATTAATAATTCAAGGAATGCTTTACAGAATTTACTAGAACAATTTGTACATTAATGTGCTACCTATTAGACAATGTAGATGTGGAATAAATTGTTAGAAATATAAATTATTTTGCTATATTGCTACATTTGAGATGATAAAATTTTATTCAGTTGAAATGGTATAAAACGGCATTCGCCGTATCCATCCCCTTATCGACTTCCGATCTTGTATGTATATTCTTTTATCGCTTCTCTTCCCTAAAGTCGATTACTGCCTCAGCCTTTTCGCCAATTATACAAAATCCATCATCATACCCTTAGAACGCATCATCAACTCCGCCGTTCGAATACTCCTACGTCTCCGACGCTTCGACCACACATCCACTCCTCTTGCCCAACTCGCCTGGCCCACCATTCACATCCACATCCACATCTAACTCCGCCTTCTTATCGTCAATTTTCATCTCATCGCTGTCGGCTCACAATTGTTAATCAACCTCACTTTCTTAGACAACACTCGCCCCACCTCTCTATCGCTGCGTTCCCGTCATTCCCTCTTATTCCAAGTTCCCAATTACTTCAACAACTGCGATCTCCGATCTTATCTTGTTGCCGCCCTTCTCGCCTGGAATCAGCACCCTCTCTACGTTCGCCACGCTCCCTTCTTTATAACATTCAAATACCTCCTCGGTTCCCACCTTTTCGACACATGACTTAGATTTTTTGTTGTAATCATGTAACAGTGCGTCGGCACGCATTTGCCACGTTAAAATAAATCTTTTTTAGAAACGATAGAGTAGATACAATTGTGTTGTTTTTGAAAGATACAATTGTATCAGTTCAATGTGGATATAATGCCATTTATTGCATAATGAGATATGCACACTTTATGCAATGCATGTAAACTATTAGTGCCAATATCGATCTTAATGTCGTTTATGGTTCTTGATAAAACATTGAATTTAAGTCTCATGAATTTATCGTCAGTATTGCCAGTATATACTCAAAATATGCTGATCAATTTTGACAACATTGTATACAATAAAAATATCATGCACATCCAGGTTACATAATCTGGGATGAATCTATAATATATTCGCAATTTAATATTTATCTTTAAAAAATAAATCATTTTTGAAATCATAATTTAAATGTGTTTAGGAATATTTCTCATATTCACCAAATCTTTATTGTCACAAAATGTTTACAACCCAGATAAGCCACAATACTTGAAAAATTTAAATATCGGACACATTAAGAAAGTGTATAAACCCCTGATGCTCAAGATCATTAAGGTTAACTGCATACGAAGAGTGACAGTTTCGCGTATAAGAGATACAATTAACACCGCATGTGTTCACGGTTGAAAGTATTATAATTCTAGTAATTCAACAATAAATTCTAGCAATTCAGGTTATGAGCCTAAAAGGGCTAACAAGCTAAGCGACCAAATATTTTACTGTTTGCTTATATCAAGAACATGTTAGTAAAACAAATGAAATCCTCAGTATGAATTCAAACTGCTATGATCGGCAATCAACATCTTCAAGACAATAATATGTGATATAATATAATAATATAAACGTTTATATAATGCGGTGCATTAAGTAGGTGTAAATAATGACTATTTTAAGGTTTTAAGCTCAATAGTAAAAATGAAACAATCTTAGTTTTAGTCACATTAACGATTTGATTATATAATTTTCATTTAGCAAAATTTATATAAACTTAGTTCAACAAATGTCTTGCTTAAAGAACCACACGCATACTATGCCATCATAGCTAATTCATTTTTTCCATAACTGATGTTGCATTTCCCTTATGGTATAGCAACGCTCAGCGTCTGGTGGTGATATGAACCGGCTCTTGTAACATCAGTATGTTCACGTAGTCGCCTTGTAAGCGATAAAAGTTAGCATTCTGCACTCTATCCGAAAATCCCGAGTTTTAATCGCTATCACGATAAACTCAAATCCTGTGGTTTCTACGAAATTAAATTTGTCTTTTATTCTGCTCGTATGCAGTGCCAATAAAAATCCAATTGCAAAAAAATCTTTAAATAACTATTTATGCGTATATTTATAATTAATTATGAAATAATGATTAATTATTAATTAATAGCCATTTATTTTGTAAATATATATTTTAAGTCTTAAATAATTTCTTCGACAATTGGTAAATACCGATATGGTTCTTTAAACAAAGAATTAATTCTAGATAGAGCGCTGTATTATCGAACTATGCTTCTTGATTATTTCATCCGTTTATATTAAGAGATGAAGTTTCCTTGGTAATATCGTCAACCTTGGTATCTTCGTCATTCAGAAATAAAGCCTCATCAAATGCTCCTTCTGTAAATGAATTAAGATCGATATCATTTATAAATCCTTGGTACTCATCTTCATCTTCTCTGTTATAATAATCAACATCATCATCTGAATTGTCCTTGTCGTCCTCTGATGTTTTATTCTGGTCAGATGCTAATAATGGATTAAAGTCAAACAAATCTTTCCCTGTCAAACTTGTTGTCAAGCCTTGACTAAATTCAGTTTTCTTCTTTAAAGAGCTTTCCGATGACTTTTTATTCTTTTCTGTTAGCTTTTGTTTTTTCCAGATAAGAAACGTTTCTAAAGTAATTTTTGTTAATTTATCCTTTGATGTCTGAAATAGCTTTTCTCGCTGTGATTCTATTAGATCTTCTATGGACATACTCTCATCTTTTACTTCGGCCGCTTGTTTATCTCGCTTTAAAACGTATCCTTCAGGCAGGCAATGACGATACATGCATTTGTCATTTCCATTTGGGCAGTCCCAGAACCAGCCATAAGTTTGCTTCTCAACAGCTTCTAGAAAATATTTACAAATCTTTGAAGTTGCATTTAATTTATTGGCTTCTCCGTGTTTCTTAGAGACTACTTCTTTTAATTCAGATTCATTCCAGTTTTCCATTGTTTCACCTTCTTTGTTTAGATCTCTGATGTCCGTGTAAATGCATTTCTTCTCAGTTTGCCTCATCTTTGTCAAATCGTGAGAAAATTTACATTTATTACCTTTCATGCATATACCTTGTTTATGGAATGCGCACACGATAGATTTGGGATCAACGCCTTTCGGCACCGCCTTTTGGTCCACAACAGGTTTAAATAAAGTTTTAAGTTCTTCATTTTCGGCATCTTTCTGTAATTTTTGATCTTTTTCTTTCTGTAGCCTTGCAATATCTTTGGCTGATTTACCTGCCTGCTGACGCAATACATTCACTTCCACCTGCTGGATAAACCTCTGTTGCTTAGCTCCTTTTTTATTCTTCAAACCAAAAGTTTTGTCTTCAATTATCTTTTCTTTTTGTTTTTGTATAGCCTTGTTTCCTGCTTGTTTGTTCGGCTTTGGCCCCATCGTAACAGTATCTCTACAATTTCTATATTTTACTTAAAATTTAAAATTAGCCTAAAAATATTGATCAATAGTTGCGAATGGCGTCATTTTTAACAATCACTTATCACTTTAACATGCTTGTTTAATATGTGCCTATATAATACTGTGGCAACATGTAATGTTTTTGCTTTTGATTTAAATATATTTAGGCAAATTATTCAATTAATTTTACTATTCATAACTTTTACAAGCAATCGTACATGGTTTTACCGAAAATTATCGCTATACTTAAAGTAGCTACTAAATAAAAGGTGGATTTATAAATTTTCCATTTATTATTTACGTTTACGTTAATAAAGTTATTAGTTAAAGCTCAAATTGACTGTCGGTATTTTTCATAGAGGATAAAACGATTTTTCAAATTTACAATTGAAAAGTAAATTGATTTAGTAATAAAAGTTAACACTTAAATGATTTTTAAGTTAATATTTTTAACACTAACATTTTTAGATTCAACAATGTTTTATAGATACTTTTATTGCCCATATTTAAAATAAAAGCATCTTTTAATGGGGTAGTTACAACCTGAAACTTTATAAATTTGATTATCAGCAAATACTTATGTTTTTTAAAATATCCATGTTTTTTTCAATTATTATAATTTATTATAGTATAAAAAAACGATTTATTTTAACGTGGCAAATGCGTGCCAGCGCACGCTTACATGACCACAACAAAACAAAAATGTAAATCATATGTCGAGAAGGTGTGAACGAAGGAGCACATAATTATATTTTGACTTCAGTATATTATATATTATTAACCGATTTATAAAAATATTGCGTTACAAAAAATCTATAATAATAATCTTACAAATAATCTAAATAGGGGATCTAATCTATCAACAGGTTCACTATCAGTTGTGAAAATTTAAGTAAATAAGAATTCACTAATCAGAATAATTAATAATTAACAATAATGAATTAATAATAATTATTAATAATAATTAATAATAATCAGAATTATCGGAACATGTTCACAATCAGTGAGTGGAATTTGGGTTCAATAAAAAGTTCATTAATTAAATTTGATTATCAGCAAATACTTATGTTTTTTAGAATATCCATGTTTTTTTTCAATTGTTATAATTTATTATAGTATGGAATCAAAGAAACTTGTATAATTCGAAAAAAATTTCTTTGATTCCATACTACAATAAATTAATAAAATATTAATTTTATTGAAAATATTTTAAGCCTATTTTCCATATTCAAGCCTAGGTTCTTTCAATCGGTGGATCTACGCCTTAACGATTAGGTTAACCATTTAGTACAGCTAAAAATTCTTTAGTATATTAAATCTTTAATGTAATGAATTTAGAGTTTCTGACGATGATAGAAGCAGCTATTGAAATATTGGACTGAAATTTTTTTCTCTAATAATATAAGTTTCTTTGATTCCATACTATAATAAAACAAATACTTATATATTAAAAACGCAAAATATTTAATATTGATAAACATTTAAATATTTATTAATAATAAATATAAATAAATATAATATAAATATTTAATATTTATTAAATAACGCAAAACACTTTGTATTGGTTTTATTTATTTAATTTATTGATAGTAAAACGTTTTTTACTTAAACGAAAAATACTTCTAAATCAAAATTTGCTCATACAAATCATCGGACACGTCTATACGTTAACTAATGAATTACTAACTTGGATCGCAGGGACAGCAAGTTCGGGCCGTACATTGACAAGTATTGATTTAGCATAACAAGAAATTTTGATTTAACACAACAGCATATATTATTTTAACACGGCAAAAATTAATTTGTCATAATATTAAATATAATAAAATATTAATAAATATCTTATAATGATTTTTACATTTATTTAAAAATAAAAATTTAAAAATCAAAATTCGTGCTTAACATCTTCCTACGTTTACGTGACCGCTATCGAAATAATAATTTATTGGTTACTGTAATAATTATATTAGTAATAATTTTTTCTAATAATTCAATTTTGGAAGCAGAAGATTGTTGTCTTCCTGATTGCATATCCACAAAGTTGTAAATTATTAGAAATTACTCAATCTACTCAGAATGGTTACGGAACTTAACACTAGGCATGCCGTTAAAGATCAAATCATCACAATCAACTTTATGCTTTTATAGGCTACAACTAGCTGTTTGAAAGCGAAATTTTCACTTTCCAAAAGGGTCTAGGAATCACCAACGCAAAGAAAGTTATAATGACCTTCCAAAAGGATCTAGGAATAAAGTTCGAAACCTAATAGAACTGCAGTTTCTTTGAGTGACTTATAATATCAATTCTAACACTGGGACATCTTTTAATCAGTTCATAAAAATTCTGAGCTATAAAATTATATTATGATATACACATTTTTAAATTTATGCATGCATTACAAAATACGTAGACTTAGCTAACTGATCTGATTCCAAAGGAAATCATAATAACCTCCCAAAAAAGGTTTAATGACATCGACGGGAAGTTATAATGACCTTCAAAATAAAGTTATATTGAAAATTTTAAAACACTACATCATTATTTTATCGTGGAAATATTTTATTATATTTTGGTTTAGTATATTTTAATAAGGTAATGTAAATTGATGCGCATCAATTCATATGGAATCAGCGAGGGCATGAAAGAGTCGTCGGTGGACATTTATGCGAATGCACTTTTTATTTGATTTTAAATTATAGACTTGATCTTAACTTTTCTCATAAAAGTTAAGATAATGAGAATTATAAGATGGATAAATATCAACATGATACCTCTTTACAGATTTAATCATAATGACTTCCCGATTTAATTCTAGCAAGCAACGCCATTTTCTATAATTTTAATCTGAATATAATATTAGCCTAATATAGGTGCAATGAAAGATAAAGACGTTTCGTCCATACTTGGAGACTTTATCAATTGTGAGTTTAAAGTTTATAATTAATAATTAATTCATGATACATGATTATTAAATCGTAACTTAAAATTCTACTTAGAATAAAGTAGAATTTTCTTTACTGAAAATGAAAATCTGTAAAGTACAGACGTTTCGATTATTCATTGTCAAATTGCAATTTATTATCTTTAGCGAAGAATAATCAGCTTAATCGAAACGTTTGAAAATTGCTGTACTTCACTGTTTTCCTTTACGTATATATAACATAATTTTATTAATATATAATTATATTTTGACTTCAGTATATTATATATTATTAACCGATTTATAAAAATATTGCGTTACAAAAAATCTATAATAATAATCTTACAAATAATCTAAATAGGGGATCTAATCTATCAACAGGTTCACTATCAGTTGTGAAAATTTAAGTAAATAAGAATTCACTAATCAGAATAATTAATAATTAACAATAATGAATTAATAATAATTATTAATAATAATTAATAATAATCAGAATTATCGGAACATGTTCACAATCAGTGAGTGGAATTTGGGTTCAATAAAAAGTTCATTAATTTGTTTGACGTTTATAATCTATATTCTATGGTATATTTATCAATCAATTCAAAAGAAATTGAGTTTCAAAAATTATTAATAATTAATAGTTTCAATAAAATATTTTTTAACGATAAAAATAAATAAAGTTATTTAATTTACTTTAAAATTTGAAATTAATAATATGTACATTTAGGCAATTAACTTGTTTTTACAATTTACAATTTTATCAACAAAATATTTTATTTTATTTGTGTTATAAATTAAGTAAATGATGAATATTTTGTAAAAAAAGTTCATTTTTACTATTAAGTAAATAAAAGGAATAATATTGAATATGTGGCTTATGCGTTGATTCTAAGCGTTGATTTTGAAATTAAAGTAAAACTTAACGCGTCATATATTAAGTACGATTTTAATTAATAATTAACGATTTTTTGCCTGGTATTTACTAAATTATTAATCTTGAATAAAAATGATATTTACAAAATATTAAAATACTAAATATTTAATAAATCAGATCACTTAACTTAATCTACGTATTTTGTAATACGTAGAGTATATATTATTAAAGTATATATTTTTAAAAAATAAATATTTCAAACTTAAGATTTTCTAAAAATTTAAATTCTAGAAGGTAAGAATTTTTAAAAATTCAATTTTTATGAATTAATTAATTGAAATAATAAACGATGCATTATAATTGAATTATTACGTAATAAGCCGCGTAATAATAACGAAAACTAAATTATTTATTAATAAATGTATAAAATTTGAGTTATAAAAAGTTCATATTTTATAAAAATCTAAATTAAAGAAAATCATAAGATTAAAATATTTACATGTAAATACGTAGGAATACATAGGTACACTTAACTAATCTGATTTAAGACAAAATTTCATCGCATCTAAAAATTTCATCTTGTACAGTAATTTACAAACGTTATGAAATAGAGAATTTAAGATATTAACGAATCCTTGTAGAGGATTCATGGCATTTATGAACTCCTCTGATTTTACTTCCTCTAAACAATGAAATATTATTCAAAACAATTTCCGTATGCTCTTAAACACATTTTATAGTGACCGTTATTTTGTTTTCTGGATCTTTAAAGTTTCAATAGCCAGTTCATTTTAAAAAGCTCATGAGATCATCTCACCTGAATACTGAATATTGCAATCAAATTCGATCAAACTTTATCGTTTCTAAAGTTTATAAGAAAATAATTTACTTACAATTATTTTATTGATTAAAAATGCTTTGTAAGATATGGGTGTATGACTCCTTTCAATGCAATGACAACATACGAGCAAGCATTAAATGCAAGTTAAAAAACAAGCAAAGAGTTCCGGAGTAATGTTGTTTAACGATAAAGTTGAATAATCAGATGTAAGCAACTGATTGTAAGCAGCTATTGTGAAAATGACAATGTTTGAACGTTTTCTTAGAAGAAATACTCAATACGTAACGAAGCAATCTGTTTACATCATCACCGGCCACTGATAAAATAACCCAACGTGATTTTTGTTCATCAATGTTAGCAAATACTACCTTTGCATTTAATATCACCAATTACTTTGATTGTTCATAAGTAAAACAATTGAATTCGAATAATGTAATGATTAAAATGCTCCAATGTACGTTTCTGTACAATTCGACGTGATACAACGTCGTGCTTCGGAATCAGATCCCAATGACATTGAAATGTTTTACTTTTTTAGACGTTTTTATGTAACGATTGATCGGCAAACTTACTAGAGTTTCAGGCCAAAGTTTTAACGGCTAACCATGGAGTTAGTTATTTTCTACATCAAGTGAGAGATGCAACACAAAATTGCATCTTTCACTTAAGAGATTAACTGATTATAAGGCGACCATTTTACAGATGTTACTTCAAGGAAACGCTCTTACAGTTTATATGCAGATGCTCAATAAGTCGAAGAAAGATGCAACCAAATGAAATCCAAACTACAATCGAATTTTACTTGCTCTAAACAATACAGCTTGGGCAGCTTCTAAGTAGATCAAGAGCGTGGTTAGCATGATGAAACCTATCCACAGATCTTACCAAATCACTCAATCGGCAGCAACGGTCGGCTTGGATAAAAGGCAGGACAAAATCAATGCGATATATTGACTCGCGCTTACTAGGAATTCCTCGTTCAGTCATTATTTCGCGTTGATTAAGTTTCTTTATGCCTTTTATGTACACCGCCCGTCGCTACTACCGATTGCATGATTGGTGAAGTCTGTGGATGGGTGTCACCGGACTAACTCCCTGTTGATCTACCTAGAAACTGTCCAAGCTTGAGCGTTAATAAAAAGTAAAAGCCTATCGTAGCATGAATTTCACTTACACTACAAGTGAAATGATAATCGCAAGTATTTCGCTCGCGTTGCAAGTCTATATTGAATTCCAGCTGAAAACTTCGTCGCTGTCACAACAACATATACAAAAATTACCCAATCTGTACAAAAATTTGAAATTTTACAATAATATTGATTTTGAATATCGAATTGTTCTCTGCGTGCATTCTTCGGCTTAAACTATTTTTATCTTAAAATTGTATTTAAATGTAATATTTTTCCTATACAAAATAATAACTGTATAAATCGATTGTTTACTCATGTCTTAAAAAAGTAATAAAATCATTATTTATGATCAGTCAACTACTACTGCATACTTTACTAAACCGTACATTATCGATATCTAACCAAGTAACCTTGAATTATGAAAATTTCGTGGGATTATTATCAGTTTCAAAGTCGGTGGAAGCAAAGCTAGTCACGAAAAACTTTTTTACGTAAAAAATTGAGATGATACATATATACAATCATATAAGAGATAATCAATCAAACTAAACAATTATGGACATCGGAGGAAAACTGAGGTCTATGAAGACAAGGATAGAAAGTCGTCACAAGTCAAAAGAACTTTAGTGCCGAGAGTTAAACTGGTCCCGAATCAGACATTGTTTCGTCTGCCTATGAACGACATGATGTAGCGTGCAATAAATCTGGATGCGATGTATGGCATCAATGTTCCATCTAATTCTAAATTCATGCTGTCAAGAGAGTTTATTTGTGAATTTTGTGCCTTTGAATTACTTTAGAGATCTGCAAGGGGCCGCTGTTCCGATTAATGTGATAATTCAGTTGTGGCTGATTCGTCTGAGTACCTGTTATTTTTCTCAGCAAGTTTCCATCACTCCCAATATCGTTATTGGAAGTGATGGAAATCCAGTTCACTCATGTTCGCATCTCTCCTACTTTAAGTCGATCATGACAACTCCTCGACTTTACTCTCTTGCGTTTCGCTATCCTTGACTCTCTTGGTTCGACTCTGACTGTAAAAATTTTATGCGCATTCTACGTTATTATTTTAAAGTTTTTCTTCGTTTTCACAAGCGTGATCACACTTCTATCTCTTGTCATCGTACTCGTTACTTAAATCTTCGACGCTCCCATCACTATCTGCTACGTGATAAATGTAAACATGTTTGGCAAAACAATATCGCATCATCGTCTAATCAAAAGTATAATTGGAGAACCTTTAATTCTCTTCTTGCTCGCACTTCTAATGTTCACTCCATCGATCCCTACGAGTTCTATTATTTTCAGTCAAAAATCACTACGATCACATATATCCATGTAAATTATCAATCCTCGTCTTGCTCATATTGCAAATTTCTTCCTGATCTATCCCATCTTCTTCCTGTTTAGAGACTTCTAGCAGTCTCGAAAGTTCTCATCTCTCTATGCCCAATACCTCTTCGCCTACCGACCATATCCCTACGTATGTACTAAAATCTATTCAGTCCATCATATCACCGTTCCTTACCACTTTTTTCAATTGCCCCGCTCGTAGCTGCATTTGTCCAGAGAACTATAAATCAGCAATCGTACGTCATCTTCTAAAAAACCCGTCCATCGATCTTTTACTTACATCTTCATATCGCCCGATTTATCTGCTTCCGACCTTCTCTAAACTCCATGAGCGACTTGTATTACATCAAGTCAATCTATACCTTGGTTCCACAAATTTATACCTCCTTTTCAATTTGCCTTCCCTTCTAATAACTCTACTAAACTTGTTTGTCTAAAAGCTTTCAGTGATCTACTTCACGCCCACGATATAAAATATGTAGTGTCGTAATCTCTTTTGACATATCTTCTGATTTTGATATTGTTGATCATTCTGTTCTACTATATCGGCGTCTTCGAGACTATGGTTTCTCAGATTCTAATGTAGCCTGGTGCATATCTTATATCTCCAAATGCTCTTTATGTGTTCACTCAAACTCATCTTCATCTAAATCTTATTCCATATCGCACGGTGTTCCACGAGGCACCGTTTTAGATCTAATTTTCTCCTTTCTCGATGACTTGTCTTATATAACTCTTGACTACAGCTTTCATCTGACGCAGTATGACGATGATATCATTATCTACTCTCATGTGCATCATCTCTGTATCCACGACCTCGCTACTTCTGCCATAAATTGCATGATGTATATCTCCAACCATATTTCCTCTCTTCGTCTAGCTCTTAATCCTGAAAAGTCCAAAATAATCTAAATCAACAATCATTAGCTTGACATAACTTCACCTATTTTATCTGTTAATTTGATCATCCTCCTAATCGTTGACAATATGATTTTCCTAGGTTTTTTCACTTCGACAATTACCTTTCACTCAAACCTTATGTTAATGATAAAGTTCGCGCTTAATTCTTATTTCTTCGTGACCTCCGTCGCATTCGTAGGCTGATCGACTTCCGATCTTGCCTCGTTCTTAAATCGTATCTTTTACTTCCAAAAATTGATTATTGCCTTACCTTATTTGCCAATCCTTCCAATTCTGAGCTTTTACCTCTCCAACGCATCATAAACTCTGCTGCTCGTGTCATTTTGCGTCTTCGCCGCACTCACATTCCTACTTTCTCCTTGCTTATCTTGATGAATCGCTTTCTGCCCTCTTGGCTCTGCGATCAATTAATTATCTTCTTCTCTACGTTCCTCCCGCTCAAAATCAATTATAGCTTTCGCCTCTTTTATTGTCGCTGCTCCACTTGCCAGAAATTCTTCGCAAGCATACGTCCGTTCTTCCTTGTCGCTTCCACTTTTCAAACAACGTATACGTTCTTGCATTATGGCTCCTCATCCACAATAAATCAAGAAATGTATTCCCTCAGCATCTTATTCAACTCACAATTTTTCATACCTCTTTAACAAAATCACTCAACATTTCCCCCGACGGCTTGCCATATTCTACTCACCTCCCTTGTCTTCAATATACTTGCTTTAATTTCATCAACATTTCTATTTTACATATTTTTTTCCTTTTTTGTTCTTTTTCTTCTACATGGGCTTGTAAGCTCGCATATACGTGCATTTGCCACCATAAATAAATAGCTCAAAGTTGTACAATATATATTAAATATAAGAAAAGTAATAAACAATTAATCCCAATTCAAAATAAAGTGTCATTTGAATAGCTCAAGTGAAGTTAAACTGACAGCATATTCGCTTAAATGGTTCCATTCAAAAGTACAGTAATATCTCCCACTGAAACATATATCTAGCAAATCACGAAGAATGTAGAGAGCTCCAATTATGTCCTTATACGGAATAGCTATCAAAGAATGTATGGGCATTGTTGCCCGACAGAACGTATTCTCAAGTCGAGTAAACTCACTTATCTATTTGCAAATGGTTTGAATGACTCCGGACTTAAAAAACTCAATGCTCTGTTAATTAGACGTATCTTACGAGTATCTTCAGCAATACAAATTCAGTGTATCGATGAGCAGAGGAATCATTAGCAACCCATATTATAGCTGTTATAATAACTGTTATAATAACTGTTCAATAAGAAATAATGACAGTATATTTATATCAAACAGTTCTCAAATTGCAAATGAATTTGTTGAGCATTTCTGCTTCTCTACAGTTTTCAGTGGTTGATATTAGGGAATCACCTACATATGATTATTCAAATGAGTGCGTTTTCTGCACAGACTTATTTAGATGCCAATACGTTTTTCGGGAACTGTTGATTAACGAGAAAAGCAAATGCTTGTCCAGACGATTCATCGCCGTTACTTTATGATTTTGCAGACGTTCTCTGTGTGCCTCTATACATAATTTTTCTGCTTCAGTCCGTTTCGGGAAACTTATTATTGATTGGATCAACGGAGGCGGCAACGAGGAAGGATCGGAGACCATAGTTGTTGGAGTAATTGGGAACGTGGAGTAAGAGGGTATGACGGGAACGCAGCGATAGCGAGGTGGCGCGAGTGTTGTCTAAGAAAGGAAGGTTGATGAACGATGGGGAGCCGACTGCGATGATACGAAAAGTTACGATAAGGCGGAGTTTGATGCGGATGTGGATGGTGGGCCAGGAGAGTTGGACAAGATATGTGGATGTGTGGTCGAAGTGACGGAGACGAAAGAGCACTCGAACGGCGGAGTTGATTATTCGTTGTAGTGGTAGTATAATGGATTTTGGAGAATTGGCAAAAACGCTTAGGCAGTAATCGATTTTAAGGAAAAGAAGCGATGAAATAAGAGACATACAAGAACGGAAGTCGATAAGGGGGCGGATACGGCAGATGCCACGGATAATTAAGTTAGACGAGCGGACCTAGTCGCGGACGAAGGGTTTAAGTGAAAGGTTATAATCGAAATGGAAGCCTAATGATGTGAGATTGTGTACTATGGGGATAATTGATGAGGCAAAAGATACAGTGGGAGGAGATATGTTTGATTTACGTGGGAAGATCCACTCTATATTGGACTTGTTGGGGTTTAGAACGAGATGGAAATTGGAGAGACGTTTGTAGATAGAAGAAATACAGTTGGAGGCAGAAATGCCAATATCGTGTATGCGATGTGCGGGTGCATTTGCATAGAAGAGGATGTCATCGGCGTATTGTATGACGCTAAAGTAGTAAGGTTTGATAAACGGAGAGAGATCGCCAAGCAGAAGAGAGAAAAGCAGGGGACCTAGGACTAAACCTTGTGGGACCCCGCAAAAAATAGGGATGGGAGGGGAGGATGATGAATTAGAACCGACGCGAAAGGAACGGGCTGATAGATATGAGGTAAACCATGCTACGGAGGAGGAAGAAAAGCCGTTATTATTTTGAAGGCGAGAAAGGAGGACGGAGCGGTCGATAATGTCGAAGACGCGGAGTGGGCGAGAGAGATGAGAACACTATATAGAGCTTTGTCTCGAGAAATGAGTAAGTCGTTGTAAACTTTCATGTGGGCGATTTCTGTGGAGTGATTAGATCGAAAAGTGGATTGGAAAGGAGGGTACATATTGGATGAGGAGAGATAAACGTTAATCTGTAATATGATGAGGCGTCTAGGAGCTTTCAAAGAGTAGGGAGTAGTAAAATGGGGCGATAGCATGAAGGAAGGGAGGTGTCGAGCGATTGTTTCTTAAGGAGGGGACGAACTATTGCGGATTTCCACTGTGAAAGGAAGATACGACTGCGGATGGACGAATTAAACAAGGTTGTGAGAAAATGGGATATTGATGATCATATGGATTTAAGTATGTGGGTAGGCAGGGGATCGGCAGGTAAGGTTTTGTTCGGCAAGAACATAAGGACAGATGAGACTTCGGCAGTGAGAAATGGAGAAGATGAAAGCGTTCCGGGATGATGAGGAAAGGCGGGGCATAGTGGGATAGGATAGAGAACGGGGTGTGAGAGAGCAACGTGGATACTTTGATCTGGAGAAATGACAAATAATCATGGGGATTGATGTTGCAATGCGAAGAGGGCGGGCAATGATTGAGTTAAAAGTATGCCAGATAGTCTTAAAGTTGAATGAAGTGATGATTTTATGCTGCCAGAAAAAATTTCATTTGGTACGTAGTAGGTTGAGATAAGACCGGCGAAGAGCAAGATAGTAATCACGGAAAGACGGTGTGATCGAGCGGAAATTACGTCTGAGAGAGCGGTGATAGGCTTTGAGAGTAGGCATTGGATGTCAAACAATGGGACACGGTGCAAGCGACGGTGTAGGTGAGACTTGAAGTGCAAGAGAAGATCGAGAGTGGATGTGAGTTAAGAGTCGAAAAGAAAGGCGAGATCGTGATGAGATTAATATGTTATTGTTGGATAGGATAGAGACGATTTGAGTAAGGCAGATCGGAGAAGGGATAGGTCAAGATTTCTCCAAGGTCGACGTAGGATTGAGGTGTGTGAGGTGGTGTATGCAGCAAAATGATCAGGGATGGCGATGATGTCGAATGCCCCACCAAGGATATGTATGGGGGCAGTGGAGATGGGTTTGTAGTTATAGTTGGATAGAATGTTGATTACTGGATGGACTCGATTTAAGAGGGGCAAGAAAATCATTACTGATCAACTAATAATCTCAAGAATCTTTGCTAATAAATTTTGTTTAATCTCTGAAAAAATGGTTTTGTTTCGATTTTTCGACATATCTTTTTTCAGTAGTTCATTGTTCATTGCTTTATTCATTTTGAGGTCTAAAGGGTCTATATTGAGCTCTTGATATAGTATAATAGTGATGATCTTTTATCACTACTTTCGATGTAAGGGTTAGCATTCAAATATTACCTTTTATGGCACATGTTAAGATTTTCATTACATGCACCTGATGTTCCTACCAATCGGTATGGATAATAATTTGACAAAGTTTTCACTCATTGTTTTTTACTTTTAAATATTTAATGCTTATTTTTAATTTTTTAAAATTCTGAATAAAATATCTCTAAGAAACTTTACTTTATCAAATATCCATATGAGTATTGCATTGTTCCGTTAAATTCTTTATTCCATATAAATTGTACCCTTTTATTGTATTTATACATATTTTATTCTATTTTTTATTTTCCAAATCTCCTAAAAATATGTACAATTTAATTGTGACAAATATTGAAAAAAGATATTAACAAATATATGAGTAAAAATTTAGTGAAATAATTATTTATTTAAGTTGATATACCCGTGCAGTCATTGTTACTATTGCAATTTTGATGACTTTTTTATTCTGCACGCTAATTTTATCCTATATATACGCCAACAGCAGTACGCTACATTTCAGTATTGGTTGACCTCATCAGATACCTTGATCCGATATGATCCAATACCTATACTGATCCAATACCATTTTTAAACGCAGATTTAATTTAAAAATCAGAAATGATTTCAATTAAATTTGCAAAATGTTAAACAAAAGTCTTTCATTAAATCTAACTGCCAATAAAATCAAACGAGTCAAGTGATCGTTAGCAAACATAAAAAGGACCGAAACGTGTAACGTAGGTATTGGATCAGTAGCTGATGATGAGCACCAATACTGAAATGTAGCGTTATGCTGTTAGCGTATATATAGGATTAAAGTAGCGTGCAGAGTAAAAAATAGTCATCAAAATTTCAATAATTATTTATTTATTTAACGTGACAAATGCGTGCCAGCTGCACGCATTTCATATAAGATTAATATATTAATATATAAGATTTATATAATCTTATATTAATTAAATATAAGATTAATATTATAAAAAATAAAATTGAATAAATTTTTTTATATTTTTAGTAAAATAGATGAAAAAAGTGGTTTAACAAATGGTCTTGTAAATTATTTGTATGGTTTTGACCACACAGTTAGTAAGGAATGGGAATAATTAACCCAAATAGAATAATAAACTTGTCGTATTGTGATAACTTATGATTGTGTATTTCTAGATAGTTGAGTAAAAGCAATCGACTTTCCTCTTACCACAGTTTACTCAACTATTGTGGTAGTTTTTAGGGATATGGACAAGCTATTCAAACTCGAAACTTTTGCAACGCCGATCAACACAGCCGAATCAGAAAATTCATGGACACATTGGAAACAGCATTTCGAAAAGTATCTGACGAAACTTACCGATCTAAACGAAAATGGTCTCGATATACTCATAAATCACGTATCGCCTAGGGTCTACAGCTACATTTCGACCACCAACGACTATAATCTAGCGCTACGACAACTGGATGACTTGCACCTTAAAATAGTTGAGATCTAAAGTAAATACGATTGGAGCGAATGTCATTCGCATATTGCAAACATCTTGAACGAATAACATACAGTGCAATCATCAAATCACTATGACAGAACAGTCTGCGAATAAGCGATGCTGCCCTTGTAATAGTCAAACAGCTGTTTGTAAGGGCTGTGTGTGCGTTCGAAATAATAAGCAATGCATTAATTGTTGTGCACAACGATGCTCAAATCGAAAACGATTGATTCCATCCAATCAATATAACGACAAACATACATCAAAATTCTCAACACAATATTCGAACAACGATGAACTGGGAATGACAGTAAACGCCGTGGAGACTATCTCCATCGAAATGAAGTGTACTACGGATAATTGCAACGTGTATTCAACGGTAATCTTTCCAAGAAGGCTTTCTAGAGATTTACTGACCCAAGATTACCTCTGTGGATTCTGTGCAGCCAAAGCAATCAACGAAACCCGAATTGATATAACTAAACTTAAAAGCCAGTTAATATCAAATGATTCAAATAGTTGCTGGACAAACAAAGAGCGTATACATAGAATAGTAAATGAGTCTATCAACTCCTCCCTCAACCGTTGCATCAATAAGCAGGTATCTCATGCTGTTTGTTCTTTTCAACGCACACCAGAGGTAGATAAATCTTATTCTAAATTAGCAAACTCTCTTGATAGGGAAAGCGCTAGGCCCTCACATCTGATAGTTCGTAATTTACCCGTTTCTGAAAGCGAGCAACAAGTTATATTAAATCTCTTTGAGGAAATCGGTTGTCATTTGGTCGGGCAAAAACTAGACTTTCATCGACTCCCTGCACTTCATACTAACTCCCCTCCGTGGGTTAAGGTAAAAACTAGCGTCATTCATGTGGAATCATCTTTAAAATCTTCGTTTAAGCTTAAGAATTCATCTCTCTTTCATACGGTGTACTTGTGCCCTGATTTGTAGAAACTTGAACAAGAGGAACTTAAGAGACTACGGAAAGAATTATCTGAACATAAAAAGTCAGACCCAAGTAAGCGATATTTTATTAGAGGACATAAGATAGTGGTTTTATCAAGTAGGGAAGCCCACACAGTAAATGTGAGCTTACCAGTACCCGGCGAAGTTTCGTCTACAGGCAACAACAATCTTTCTAACCCAGCCAATATATGACCAACGATTGAACATTATTTAAATGTAAATCCTCCAGCAAAACTTCAAGTAAATCATCCGGGGTATCCTCTAATTGATTCTACTTCACTGCTCCCCAAATCT
This sequence comes from Pomphorhynchus laevis, assembly GCA_012934845.2. Lineage (NCBI taxonomy): Eukaryota > Metazoa > Acanthocephala > Palaeacanthocephala > Echinorhynchida > Pomphorhynchidae > Pomphorhynchus > Pomphorhynchus laevis. Next base: position 84,367 of record WNNJ02000004.1, on the reverse strand, counting down.
TCCTGGAAATTAGCCGTTTTAAATATCCGCTCTCTTAGTAACAAGGTTGATTCAGTATATGATCTTTTCCTTCATAAATCTTTGGATGTTTTGTGTTTAACCGAATCTTGGCACGTTGATCAGAATGATTACTCTCTTAAACGCCTCCGCTCTTTAAATCTCTATGTGGTCGATAAGGCTCGTCAACGACCTATTAGTTCAAATCGATCAATTAACCACGGTGGTCTTATAGCTTTCTCTCACCATTGGTCTCCATTGCAATCATTACCGTTGCCATTTGTTCCTCTCACTTTCGAACTACTTGGGTTCCGTGTAAAATCCGGCTCGTTGTTTCTCAATATCTACTTATTATATCTGCCTGGATCATGTCATCCGTCTGACTCTTTTTTTTCCTGTGAACTGTCAAACTTACTTTCTTTCATCTTCCTCTCCGGTTTACCTTGCGTTGTACTAGGTGATATAAATGTTCGCTTAGACCGTCCTCGTGATTCCAATACCCTAAAGACGATTTCTACATTTAACGATCATGATTTTCAAATCATGTCTCCTCATTATTCTTCTGCTACCCATATTCTTGGCGGTACCCTCGATATTGCTGCCTTACCTACGCGTCTTGCCTTGTCTTCATTGTGCATATCTGATCCTGCTCTATCCGACCACTTCCTTGTTACATGTTTGTTAAAAATCAATGTTCCTTCAAAAATTATCTCGTGTCGTTCTTGGAAATTCCTCGACTTTTCCCTTCTTCGCTCTCATATTAACCGCTCTCCGTTAATGTATCCTTCTTCTATCTACCAATCCCCTAATTACTTATGTACCCTCTTTGACAATGTATTTTGCTCTATTTTCGATGAAATTCTTCCTTTTAAAACTTTTGTTCAATCACGGCAAAATCTTGCAACATGGTTCGACTCTGAGTGTGTGACTTCAAAACGCCTCCTGCGTCGTTCTTTCAGAACTTATCATCGTTATCTCAGACTATCTTCAGAACTTGATTCATCCTTTTATCGTAACCAATTCTTTGCTCTTCGTCGTTCGCATAGGCAACTTCTGCGCTCCAAGGCACATAGTTTTTGCGAAGCAAACTGGCTTCCGCTAATGACTCTCGAACTAAATGGAAAACTCTTAATTCTCTACTTTCTCGTTCCTCTGTCACCTCCACTCTTGATCCTTCTCAATTCTCCGATTACCTAATTTCAAAAACTGTTTCTCTAATCGATTCGATCATCGTCCTTCCACAAACTTATTGTATCTCGTCTGATCGTATCCCTGAGCTCTTTTATCTACTTGCGCTATCTGAAGATGAGGTATCTTGCCTTCTTATTTCGTTAACTTGTAAGTCCTCTCCTGCCGATCCCATCCCTACTCAAATTCTCAAATTGTTGTCAACAGAATTCACACCTTTCCTTATAAGCCTCTTTAACTCGTCAATAGTGAATGGAATATTTCCTGTTCTTTGGAAAACGTCCATTGTTCGTCCCCTACTTAAAAAGCCCTCTCTTGACCCCTCTCTTCCTTCATCTTATCGCCCAATATCAATTCTACCAACCTTATCTAAAATTCTTGAACACCTTGTCTTAGATCAGATAAACAAGTATCTATTTTCATCGCAGCTCTACCCTTCTTTTCAATCTGCTTTCCGCTCGAATCATTCCACCGAACTAGCATGTCATAAAGTATTTTCTGATATGCTCTCCGCTCGTGACAAAGGACTGTGTAGTGTGGTAATATCGCTCGATCTTTCATCTGCATTCGACATTGTCGATCACAAAATCCTTCTTTTTCGTCTTCGCTATCACTATGGTTTCTCTTCGTCCACCTTGGCTTGGTTCTCTTCGTATCTCTCCGATCGATCATTTTCCGTCCATTCTAATTCAATGTGTTCTCCTCTATCTTCTCTCTCTTGTGGTGTACCTCAAGGTTCTGTACTTGGCCCTATTCTATTAACGCTTCTTCTTGGAGATTTATCTTGTATAACTAGTAAATTCAGCTTCATGGTAATGCAGTACGCTGATGATATACTTCTTTATTCTCATTCGTCTCCCCATTCCCTAAGCCAACTTTTCGTATCCGCATCTAATTGTCTTCGTCCTCTATCAGAACATCTAATTTCTTTGCGCGTGTCTCTAAATTCTACCAAATCTAAAGTGTTATGGATTTTACCCTCCACTGTTTCTGTTATTCCTCCATCTCTGTATCTTCAGACCACAATTATTCCTGCTGTAGATAAACTAGTATTTCTAGGTATTCACTTCGACAATAACCTGCATCTCGATCCCTTCATTCGTGATAAAACTAGGTCTTCAAATATTCTTCTCCGTGATATTCGTCTCGTCAGAAATTCTCTAGATTTTAGTTCTTGTAAATCTCTTATCTCCTTCCTTCTTTTCCCACGTATTGATTACTGTCCTAGCCTTCTCGTCTTCTTTTCAAAGTCATCCCTTAAACCTCTTCAACGCCTCATTAACACTGCGGTGCGCATCCTTTTTCGACTTCGTAAATTCGATCATTTATCTTCCTATTTATCAAAACTTGGATGGCTAAGTATTGAACATCGCGTTCGTTTTCGCCTGCTTTGCCTGACTTATCGCCTTCTCCATTGTAATTATCCTTCTTATCTGAAATTCTCGCTATCTTTCTACTCACCTACGTTCCTGTGATTCTCTTCTACTACACGTACCTATTCACTCAACCAACTTCGGCCGTCGATCCCTACATATCGCTGCTCCTCTCATTTGGAATTCCTTACCTAATCATCTGCGATCATCATCCTCACTCCGATTTTTCAAAAAGCAGCCAAAATCGATGCTACTAAACGATTAACTTATTTTATCTGTTTTGCTTTTGTGGGCTTGTAAGCACACAGTCTGTGTGCATTTGTCACATTAAAAAACTTTCATATAAACTTTCATACCTGAAGCTAAGAAACGAAATATTTGCACGTTTTCAGCTAAGCTCTTGCAAACAGTCCCAGAATCAGTCAATATATGATTTCGTTCAGGCATTGGATCAGCTGGACAAGAATTGCGAATTCAAAGATGTAAAAGCCGACGATCATCGCAGCTTATATGCCGGTGACCCATTCATTTCTGGATTAAGATCTGGCGACATTAGGCAAAGATTGCTCTAGGTACCCAAGCTCACCTTGCTGGCTGCAGTTGAAGAGGCCATAACACTGGAGGCCGCGTCGAATGTCAGATGCACATGTGTCAGAAGTCTCCGAACAAAGTAACACAGAAGGTACTTCACCACCCTGTGCTTTAGTCTCGAAGGCAAAATATGCATGCTTTTTCCGTCAATGGGATCGACACCCGCGGAGCAAATGTCCCGCAAGACTTGCGCGGTGTCGAAAATGCAATAAAATCGGTCACTTTTTGATTGCCTGCCGGTCAGACCCCACCGCTCTCTCGTTCCGCTGCAACAACTATCGAACAGCTAATCAATATCCGTCTCTCGCTAACCTATCATTATCTGCCGCCAAATCTGACGACATAGTCCGGTCAAAAATTAAAGTACGTCTTAACGATTTTACTGTCATGGCGTTAACAGACACGGCAGCGGCGAGAACTTCATTGACAATACGGTGGCACACGATTAAAGTTAAGAAGAATTCCATTCAAGCACAAAGTGTTCATGGTGTCCAGTGACTCCTTATCCGCTGTACGTTACTGCTGTACCGCCGATGTGATCATCAAGGAAGCAGAAGACCCACCGCAGTCAAATCAATAACGAAAAGTGAACTCGGTGGAATATGGAACTGACTGCGTTCTTATTCGATGTAGTCTATCGTCCCAGCTCAGAGAATTGTACTGCTGACGTGCTATCCCGAATTACTTGCTCGACATGTACGTCTAACGATCTGAACTAATCTCATCAAAGCCACTCGTCCTTTTGAAAGGATTTCCATATACTTTAAAAATCATCTTCCCAGTTGCAACAATAATCGATATTTGCTAACAGTGATAGACGAATTCTCGAGATACCTGTTCGGGTTTTGATTGTAATGATATGTCGGCCGATACATTCATCCACTGTTTAAATAGTCTATTTTTCTTATTCGGTCTTCTGGAGTGCATACATTACGACCAAGGACCCGCATTTATGGCCCGAAATTTTAAGTCTTTTCTTCTAAGGCACGGGATCACGTTGAGTCACTCTAGTCCGTATAAGCCGACACGAAATTCCCAGATAGAGCGCGCGAGCGGCACCATCTGTCGGACGATCGAAGTTGCAGAAGCGACCCGAAGGCTCGATATCAAGCAGTTGCAGCAATGTTTACCTCTGGCCCTGCATGCAATACGATCGTTATTGTGTGTAGCCACCAATTGTACACCACCGAGCGTTTCCTTAAATTTGAACGGCGAACGAGCTGGAATAACAATGTTCCACAATGGCTGTTGAATCCAGGTCTTGCAGTTTTGAAGAGACACGTTGCTACCAGTAAGGATGATGACAGAGCCGAAATAGTGAATCTCGAGGAGAGCAATTCGAAAACAGCGCGCATAGAACGCTCCGACGGATCAAATACAGTGGTGTCCTTGAAACACTTGGCCCCGTTCTCGCGAGTCGACAACGAAGTCTATAGCTCTCAACAGCCGATTCTTCACGATGTGGACACTCCTCAACACGGTCCGGCGATTATAACCAATCATGCATTGCGGATGAGAGCACGTTGCCAAGTAACGTGGATGAGACGAGTGCAGATTTCGCTTTACAACCGAAGATTCATCGGGAGAATAACAAAATCACATCGTCCCAAGGAGCGAAATTTAGTGGGTATGGAAGAAAGATCCAAACACCTAATTACCTTCTTCGATTTCGATCGAAGCCTTTAAAAGAAGCCAGAAAGAATGTCGTATTGTGATAACTTATGATTGTGTATTTCTAGATAGTTGAGTAAAATCAATCGACTTTCCTCTTACGACAAAACCTTTTAATAATTGAATCAACGTTTGATTTTTCCTTTTTATTTCGCAGTATCTTGGTTCTTTTTGTAATTATAAAAGCTAAGGTATAAAAAAATGGTCGGCAAACGAAGTCTTTAAATTTATTTAATGAAGTTTTGAATGCAACGGCATTCATCTTCAGATTTTATATTATCTCTTAGATTTTTCCAATAGCTAAGGTGAATCAATATAACGATTGTCCTGGTTAGTCCAGGACAATCGAGATAGTTGCATGCAGTGATTATTCCTTATAGTAAAATATAAAAGCGACTGTTGGCAAACAGTTTATTTTTCAGATTGATTATGTCAATGCATGATAGTATAAACTTATTGAAAATATCATCCTATCAAAAATTGTATTGATCAACAATTTTAGTTGTGAGTCAGCAAAACAGTTTGTGTAACAATGCTCTTTTTTACAAATTAATACAGATTATAATTATGAATTTATTTTGCCGAAGAATTATATGTATTTTCGAATTTGACGATGAAATATAGAGAGAGAAACAATCAGTTGATAATACATTTTTAAAATTTTCGCAACTTGCAGATTGCATACCATGAACAACAACTTTATTTTGTAACTGGTTTTCCTAAATAAAAATAATGCGAAGGCCCTATAAAAACAATTTTATATAACTAATTGTTTTATAGGATTTTTGTAAAGTATGCTATGTACTAATATTTGCAAAACTAAAACAATAAAATATCAATTTTGCGAGCTAAATTTTCCTTAGTTAAATGTCACTTGGGTTTTCATAAAATGACTTTATGATGAAAAACTAACCTTTTACTTTTGCATAAAAATTCAGATGACTATAGTGTTGACGATGATTGGGCGTGTTTCAGATGGGCTTATATTGGTAGCCTCGATTGAATCGGACGATGCGTCTGTAAGCTACAATATTTATCCTTCTAATCATACAGTTGTTTTCTTAGGTAAATATTACTACAGCACAAGATCAAGCTAAACGCATTATCCTAAGTTTAAGCGGAAATCCTCCATTGAGAGCTAGCATCGAAAGTGGTCCGTTTGTATTTCAGTAGGATCACTTGTTCCCCATGATTCTTTAGTATTTACTTAATGCTTTGCTTAGCTATCAAATTGACCAACGGATATGTGCACTTGTTCTGGTCGACAAAAACTACTCGAAAAAAATGGCATTTGCCTTTTTGGAAGAGCTATCCTCTGAGTTTAATGCGCAATACTCGAGACGATTACATTTAGTTGACCGACCTTATGCATTCATTGAATTTGGTAAGCTATTTTGATTAGGTACAATCAAATTTTATGTTTATAAGTTCAAGGTTAAAATAAATATTAAATTATTTAACTAATAATTCTATTTATTACAGAATTATAGATAGTAAACAATATAGACAGAATCAGTAGATTCTGTTGGTTTTGATGACATGTTTTGATTAGATGTAAATAAAATAAATTAAAAATAATGTTGCAAATTGTTTTATAATTTAATCTCTTTGTTGAAGCATTTAATCTTATAACATTATGTTTGTGGTTTCATAAATTCATTTATTTTCCAAACTTAAACGCACAAGATGATTTTAAAACATACTTTGTTTACGTGATTCCCTTCTTTTACATGTCCCTAACTACTCTATCTCTTTTGTCTTCCGCTCCTTCCTTGTGGCTGCTCCTCTCTCGTGGAATCATCCGCCCATTCATATACGCCAATTAACCTCAATGCCGTTACTTCAAACGCCAAATCCAATCCCATTTAAACAATTTATCTAATCTATCTCTATGACTTTTGCTGTGTGTTTTGTTAGTTAATGGACTTGTAAGCTGACACGCATTTGCCACTTTAAATAAATTATTATTAAAAATTAAGCGAGCAAGAAATTATAAATTCTAGTTGAAAACTTAAGCTGATGCGATTTCGATAAGACAAGACTTTAATGCACTGATGATTTTAAACCATACATTTTAATGTGTGCTATCTGACATTATGGTTTCGTAATTTTTTCAGAGAACCCTGAAGAAACTCACAATACTTGATTGAAGTAACAATCTGTTTTTCATTTGTGTGGCATATATTGGTCGGTTCGAGTCTTTACCAAAACATGAAATTAAAAACTGATGTGAAACTTCGAAATAATAAATTTTTGTTATAAATTAGAAGGATCATTTTTCAAAGTAGGGCTTTTACCGATGAAGGTTTTGAAGCATACCTATGTACGGAAATGTTCATACTTTAAATAAATAATAAAGTTGTCTAGGTGTTTAAGATTTAAATTTAGCTGCAAGAAGATGTATGTTTAAATGTCTAATATTCTTTATCCGCCTCGCTATTTAAATTTTTAAAATTAATGTTTTTAAAATTATAAGGACAAAAAAGAAGAAATCAACGGTTGTGTTTATATTTAAATAATTTTTTATTTGATCAACTACCCAAAGGAGTGAACGTAGGTAGGAAGAAGCAAGTAAATGTTTAAGTCACCTTAACTATAATATACACCATCGGCATTGTTAATCATGATTTTATAGTAATACGATCACTGGCAAATGCGAACTTTTAGTAAAGCCGTTTTTCCGTATTTTTGGCTTGTTAGTGGATAATTATTTCCACCACTAGGTGCATAGAGACTCTAGAGTTTCGTAGTCATTGGTTATGGCTATTTACATATCTGCAACTGTTAGCCTATTAATGTTTTGATTATAAGATATTCCATAACACAACTTTAAGTTATTTATTGCGTTCTTTAGATAACAGAAGCTACTGAAATATTGAATTTGATTAAATTGTAAGTAGCACTGATAGGGAAAATTGAATTTGTTCATTGACTTTAATAAATATAACTTTAATCAGTGCTGAACTTATGGATTCCTTACAAAACTTCGTGTTGATCCGCTTAAGTTTCTTTGCGAATTTCCAAAATAATATTTATTCCCCCGAACTTTAGCAAACTTTCAGTAAATCAGCTTTGTCGTAAAAAAGATTTAATACTTTGTTGAAAAGATTTAATACTTGCAATCACAGTTCCATTATCATAAAATATAGGATGAAAGTTAAGTTTCTGAGTAATATCAAGAAAACATATAAATACAAGTATTCTATAGTCGTCGCTCACAAATTGTTTCATATCTACACAAGTCTTTTATATTTTAAATAAATTCAAGTTGAAACTTTTAATTTTTAGCAGGATCTACGAAAAATCATTTTTTATACAAAATGTATAAAATCATTTTTACAAAATAAAAAATGGATTTAAAATTTCTGAATTTCGAAATATTAAATTTTAAAAATAAAATATGAATATTTGAATATGACTAACTAAATATTACAATAAATCACATCATTATGATAAATATTATTAAATATTATCACATTTAATATCATTTTATATGATAATTATTCAATAATATATAATAAATTATATATTTATTATTATTTTATTATTATCTTATAGTTTTTGAAATTCACTGCTGTCACAATCAAGACACTAAAATATATATTTTTTCAATCTATTTTTAAGGAGAGTGAGACCATTCCGCGTGAAATACCTTGTTATCATTAAAGCCAGACGCGGAAGAACGACGATAACAGTAGCAAGTACCGTTTCGTCATCACAATGACTCATCAGTGCCAGATCCCTCCCACTACTGGATGCAGAGGAGGACTGCATCCAGTAGTGCCGTCTGCCTGTCCTCCTCTGCATCCAGTAGTGTGAGGGATCTGGCACTGATGAGTCATTGTAATGACGAAACGGTACTTGCTACTGTTATCGTCATTCTTCCGCGTTTGTCTTCAATGATAACAATCTATTTTTAATTATCATCTTAATGAAAATATTATCCTGAGATCATACTATTTACTAGGGAGATCACATAACATTAGAATCCTAAAAAGATTTAATTTGCATCCAATATAACTGATTTCTGCTCATATTCATCTTAACAAAATTGTAAAAATGTAAAAACCATTTTTACAATTTGTCTTTTAAACAAACAAATCAGAATAAATGCCATTTGCATTCTTAAGATAGAAATTTATGATAAAAATGAAATTTATGATATTATAAATTTAAATCAAAGACATTTACATATTGTCTTTGAAGTTAACATAAGTTTTATTTTTGAAGATATAAATGTTTGCTAAAAGTGTATAATTTAAATACATTCTTTCTTTTAATTTTTAATTTTGTGGCAGGATTGACGAAATAAAATAATAAATCTATTATTTTTATAAATTTTGCAGAATTTAATAACAAAAATATTGTAAGATATTGTAATATTGTAATAAAAAATATTTAATAACAAAAATATCATGTAAGCGTGCGCTGACACGCATTTGCTACGTTAAAATACATCTTTTGTAATATTTATTTAATAACATTTTTTTATCGAAAACTGCTTTTATCACAAACTGTTTGTGGTAGAATTGTTTTTCTTCTTGAATTTAAGTTTGCCATAAAAATTAAAAATTTATTAATTTTATTTTCTTATTTGAGTGCAAAAACATGAAAATGTTTTCATAAAAGACAAAAATACCACAAATATTATTCGAATTTGTAGATTAAGTATTTATTAATTAAGTATTTATTAATTAAGTATTTTTGATCAAGTTATTTCTTTCCAGATGATAGCAGAGGCGACTAAAATATTAAACTAAAAAAGATTATTTAATCAATAATTTGATTAAATTAAAAATTGCACGAATAGGAAGATGCATTTATTTAAATTCTTTCTAATATTTTTAACTATGTACATTTTGAAATATATTAAATCAAACGTGGATTCATAACACGAACATTCAAATTCCAGTTGATCCATTTATGTTTCTTTATGAATTTAAAAAATAGTATTTATTCTGCTGTTAACAAACTTGATTTTTTACATGATTTTTTTTTCTATCTCGGTTTTCTATGCATCCTTCAAACTTTATGTGAATTAATTGGGTCTACTTGATTATAAACTTTGATATTTTCTAATCGATTTGTTGTAACTGATTTTAGACAATTTTATCCAAAAGGCACACGAACATTCAAATTCCAGTTGATCCATTTATGTTTCTTTATGAATTTAAAAAATAGTATTTATTCTGCTGTTAACAAACTTGATTTTTTACATGATTTTTTTTTCTATCTCGGTTTTCTATGCATCCTTCAAACTTTATGTGAATTAATTGGGTCTACTTGATTATAAACTTTGATATTTTCTAATCGATTTGTTGTAACTGATTTTAGACAATTTTATCCAAAAGGCACAGAAGAAGTATATTGATTTACGTTCACCTGTTAATCTTAATAAAGTAACTGGAGAGCTAAACGAGGTTCAACGAATTTTAGTCGCAAACATCGAGGACGTCCTCGGTCGTGGCGAAGCCTTAACAGGTACATTTTTGTCAGTTAGCCTTTCTTTTAACATTGTATTTAGCATTAAAAACAAAGGCTAATGCTTTATCAAGTATATCATCAAAATACCGAGAAGACACAAAAGAACTAAATCGTCGTGCAACCATGTTCAAAGTTGGCCTTGGCATATCGATAATTGTTATTTTGGCTATATTCTTAAGAATTTGGTTATTTTAATTTTCGAAAGCCAAACGGAATAACTAATTTGGCGATTCTTAAAGAATGCGGGCATTCCTTATCTGATAGATAACTCTCTTTGATATAAGTGTATTCTATTTACTAATATCATTCGTAAGACTTTATTTTGATGAGTGTAAATGTTTAGATTTAAGTCTAAAATTTTATCGATTTCTTATTTTTTATAAATATTTAAATTTATATGTATATTAAAGATACTATATTGAATATTACAAATACTATATTGAATTTTAATGAAATAATGTTAATTATTAATATAAATTTTAAAGTTATTTAAAGCTATTTATATCGCAGTTTAATTAAATATTTTTAATTATTAATTTTAATAGATAATTTTAAAATAATTGACACGGAAGGTGCTCAGGGTCACCGTTAAATTATCAAAATCGAAATGGAAAGCCCCATAAGAGGTAGAAAATTTATTAAATTTTCGATTCCAGTTTGGAATCATCATCAGAAATCCGAAACAGGTAAAATTTTAAGGATATAAAAAGTAAAAAAGAAAAACAAAGATGCACGTTAGATAGGTCCTCACTTTGTGTTGCCAGGTCTACGACTGTATTAGCAAACTTTACAAAGAGGAAGCTTAATCACGATTTAGAATTAAACGGTAGCCATCATTCTCATTTAAGGCCGGCTTCAATTCTTCAATCCAGAGTGACTCGCATATTCGCCATTGAAGCCGTGCTTAAATGGAATGATGACTACCGTTTAATTCTAAATCGTGATTGAGCATCCTTCTTTGTAAAGTTTGCTAATACAGTAGTAGATCTGGCAGCACAACGTGAGGACCCACCTAACGTGCATCTTTGTTTTTCTTTTTTTATATCCTTACCATTTTACCTGTTTCAGATTTCTGATGATGATTCCAAACTGGAATCGAAAATTTAATAAATTTTCTACCTCTTGCGGGGTGTCTTGCCATTTTGATTTTGATAAGCTAATTTTAATTTTATTATTACAATATTATATATTAATATTAGATTTTTTATTATAAATTAACATTGGAATCTGGGATTTTAAACTCCCAAATATGACCATATAATTTGCCAATTTGTGATCTTATTTTACATTCTTGTCAGCATTTAAAATTATACTTTCGCTGCATAATTCTATTCAAAACCAAGTAATTTGTGATTTTACGTAAAAAACAATTACGAGCAATTTTGGATATTATTCATAAGAAAATTTCGTATTTAAATCAGTAGCTGTCTGACTGATAGCAATTTTGGTCTCTTGCATAAAGAAAGCAAACGTTTTATTTCAAAAAAAATTACATCTAACAACCGACTTGTATTCTAGCATGTGTTTTGTAATTAGTTTTCTTAATGACGTCATCCAAATCAAATACGGAATATTAATTATTATCAAAAACAACGCTCAAATTTTTAATAAAGATTTAATTATAAGGATGTGATTGCATTTTTTACAGAAAATCAATATCAGACTCAATATCAGAAGTAGCAACCCTTAGAGAATCTTCGAAAGTTTTCATCGAAATGCAAGATCATTTATCACCAAAAGAGAAGAAAAAGCTGTTTCACATATAAAAAACAAACATATTAATATCAACAACGCCATTTTGCAATCGATGGATATTCTTGTTGTATTCTTATCTAAAACTCGGATATACTCTTTTCTTCATATTTTGCTTCAAGTAAATTATCTGATCTTATTTCAAGACTCAGATATCTGATATGATAAAATAATTAATTATATTTAATTATTTATATTATAAATATTTCGAATACATTATATATTTTATCTCCAACTTTAGTATCTCTTTTGAATGTCCTACTAACTTATAACATGTAGACAGAGAAGTTGACTAAGAGGTGAAATTTTTCCAGCCTCTAAATATCGACAACCTTAATTAGTGTAATAATTTAGTTAATTAAGTTAATTGTAATTATGTGTATAGTATAATCAATGCCTTTATTGTCGACGATAAAACCTCCATGGTTATTTATTAGTTAAGAAATCCCGATAAACCCGACCTCCTTAACTAACTGCTTTAGACTCTACCAGAAGACTTTTGTAAAGTCTGTGAACGATTCTCGTCACTTCGTTTCTCGCTCGAACTTTAGTATCTCTTTTGAATGTCCCACTAGCTTGGAAGATTGAACTCACAATGTAATTGTTCCTCATTGTCTTTCTAAATACTAAGGTAATTCTCTTGTCAATGAAAAGTAAGAACGAAAAATCTTAATAACTGTCATTTTGTCGACATTTCAACTCGCGAGTAAGGACATTCTCCATGGTGGATTGCGGAATAACATCTTTAGACAGTCATTGAACAACATTATTATTGCAATGCACAGGTGACTGCGATACTACTAATGTCATACCACTTTCAAAGTTGCAAACACGCGACGGAAGTCGTTTGTGTCTGTTTATTATTGTATCCCATTATGAAATATTAAGAATCTGCAAAATTATAATTAAATTAAAGAGAGTTTATCATGAAAGTTTTTATAACAGAAAGGTAAAGAACACTGATTTGCCTTAAAGTATTGTTACTTCAAATCAGTAAAACAATAAAAATTTCGACCAATTATATCTATACAAACATCCCTACAAGTTGTTCAGACATTATCCTTTAAGGCATACTTGATAGAGCGAACAAATAAGCGAATAAATTTATCCAGCCTTATTCTTAACAAAACCAATATTAATGATAAAGAAGATATATATCTAGATATGAACATTAAATTAACATTAACAAAAACTACTATTAATTTATATCGTAAAGATGACATATTTAAATTTACAAGAAACATATTTTTGCATGAGCATTCATGCATACCATATAATATAAAATATAATACATTAAATAATGAAATTTTAAGAATTGCAACAAATTGTAACGATATTGGTTTACTGCAAAATCATTTAAATAATTTAATAGATACATATTTTAAACTAGGTTACTATACAAATAACATCAAGCAGAAAATAGTAAAATATATAAATCAACACAATAATATAAAGAATAAATTTAAACTCTCAAGTGCCAAATTTTTATGGATGGATAATAAATAATATACTTTGTATTATAATAAATAATGAATAATAATATTATTATTCATTATAATAAATAATAATCTTTGTATTAGAATAAGATACTAGATAGTTATTTCAGAGGAAATACATCATTAGCATGTATTTGGCCCCGCTCATATGTTGGGTAGAGGAGTTAGTGGCCGAAACCTGATAGCGTAGCAGTTCCTCCTGATGACCTCTAATTTTTATTCTGATACATCGTCTGTTATTTATAAGTCAATTCATAAAAATTGATTGTTATTATTAATTCTAATTTTTTATTTTAACTTGATTTAAATTATAGAAAATCTAAAAACAATTTTTAATTTTATTATTTAATTATTAAATTTTGATTTAGCATTAATATGTTTTGTTTATTTTATAATTATATTAAATACGTAGACTCAGTTAGCTGATTTGATTTGTCAGCTAATTAACCCTCTATTATTTATATTTCGTAATATCTGTGAGTAATGTTTGTAATTATGTTCAAGGTTTGTATGCAAATGACTATATTTTGATTTCTGAAAAGGTTGGTCATATTCAGCGAACATCAAAACCTATTGATTCATGCTGTAAGATTAATAACTCTACGTGAATTCTCATTATGCCAAAATTGTAAAATTTGGAAGGGTAGAAATCTTAGCAGAACATATAGCTGGCACTTGAGCAATTAAAGCATTAAATTTGTTATCTGCTAAATATATCTGGTTGTTTGACATTTATTGTCTTTGGTTGAGCCGCCAGTGCGAAACTTACAAATTAATTAATTTAATTAATTTAAATTTAATTAAATTAATAAACTGAGGACAAAATCTTTTTGGTGCACCATGAATAGTTAAATCACCCGGCTTCTTGATCAATGAAAGAAACACTTTTATCGACGAATTAACTGAACAGCTTTAACCTTTTAATAACGCGTTTATAAGGCCAATTGCGGTGAAAGAGTTGAAGTGATCAAGCATGTCAGTTTTATGCCGATGTTATTTTCGTTCATAAGATGAATAAGGTCTCGAGCACTTAATGTATTATGAAGGCTAACAAGTTTGATATTTATTGACAACGAAATTTAGTAGCAATATATTTAATTTAACCTGATTTCGTCTGTGAGCTGAAATTCTTCTGATTATGGCACGATATTATAATATAATATCGTAATATTATAATGTTATAATATCGTGTCACAATCAGAGCAATATATTTAAATTGAAAATACAAGAGCCTAAATAAGCTATCACGATTAAAATAAAAAGTCTTTAAAAGTCTTCTTAAATTCACTTCTTTAACAACTTTAAATTTTCTGAGACGAAACTTTTTTCGTCTAAGATCATTATAATTAGAATAACGATGGGATTTTTACTGATGAAGTTCTTAATAGCAATGCCAAAACAAAATAATGTAGCTAAAGTTAACTCATTTTGACAGAGTATAAAGCTCAAATCGTCAAATTTATGAACAACATAAAACAGTCGAACTGATTCAGAAAAGCAAAAGCTACATATTTTGTAGCATGCATGAATTTAAAGCTGGAAGTATCTTAATCATAAAGATTTGTAATTATAGTTATAATGATAACGTAATAATATAATTATTTTACTTTATTAATTTTTATTCATTATTTGTAGATACTCATTATCTTTATTCATAATCGAATGTAATCTGCCCATTCTTGAAACGTTTCCACACAAAAGTGTGAATTTGTAAAATTTTATTAGTAATAAATTTTTATTATTTTATTATTAATAACATGCTTTATGTAATTTTATTAAATAATATTTATTTAATTTATTGTAAAAAATAAATATTAAATAATAATTAAATAGTAATCAATGAATTTTATAGTAATCACTATTAATTAAGCTTCTAGAACAACAGATACTATGCTGGGATTGATTTTGTCTGTTGCAAAACATCGTTGTGGCATAATTCAGTTTCAAAAGTTATCATCAGCTACAGTGAACAGTGTAGATATGTCAAAATCAATACAGATTGATCTCCTTTCTTATAAAATGACCGAGATTCCTATTATAATCAGCGGCGAGCAGTATAATTGTGATCACCAATTGTACCGTGTTTGTCCCTATGATCATACTAAATTGGTCAGTCGTTATTCTGTTGCACCTGAATCACTGGTACGTCTTGCCTTTAACAGAACAAAATCGAATTCGTCGAACCATCAAAGCTCATTTACTGAGTGTTTGTCTACTGCAGCAGTTGATTTGATTGTCAGGAATAAAAAAACTCAAATTGATCTTAAGCAGGCGCTGGTGATCGGCCAGGGACGCCTTGATTATGAAGCTACCCGTGATGGAATTGAAGAAGCAAGCTATTTGTTAAAATCAGTTAACGTAGCTCTGAAGCAATTTGATAAAAACTGCCCTTTATTTCCTCGATCATCAGTTATAGTCTATTTTAGTTCCTATATTTCATCTGCTCTAAGCTCTATGTATGCATATCTACTTTGCTCATTAGGTTACAATCTTGTTTGGATTCCCGATAAAAGATCCATACTTCACGACTACAGCACCACGACGCATATTGTAGTTAGCATGTAAATTTTGTAATTAACCAACTTAATTTTCATGGACAGTTAAGTTGCTCAAAAAATAATAACCATAATAATTCAAATTTTTTATTTTTCAGTTATTAATTATTAAATCATAATAATTGAGTCATAATAATAAATAGTGACGCAGAGATTTATTAGAAAAGAACCATCTATGCATCTCGGCTATGGGGTGAACAACAAACCATAATTATATAGAGAGAGTTTAGTCAACTATAGAGTTCGTTGTTTTTTGACTTCGTTGATTATAGTGTTCTTTAGAATTCAATAGATTTTGTTGGTTGTAGAGTTTAATAGAATTTGGTAGAGTTCGTTGAATTGTATAGTTCGGTAGAATTCAATAGATTTCGTTAGTTGTCGAGTTCGATAAAATTCGGTAGAGTTCGTTTGTTGTAAAGGTCGATAAAGTTCAGTAGAATTCGTATTTTGTTCTCAAGAAGTCAGGGATAGCATTTTAAAGCCTTCTACTTCCCGCTAAGGTCATTATCCACTCGAACCTGCCTAACATGGCAGTAACTAGGTTAGTAAAGCAACGAATATCGCCGAAATGATGCAGTTTAAAGTCATACCACTCCCTTTTCAGGGCTATCATCCACTCTATCCTAACACGGTAGAACCTGAGTTAGTGTAGCTTTGAGACTTCGCAGGACATTATACAGTTTAAAGCTATGGTATTCCTGGTTAAGCGCTAGGGAAATTCTCTACTCAAATCTGTATAATATGGTAGAACCTATATGATACAGTTTTACACCATGTACTACTTGATCGGCGCTAGGGTGATCCTCCATCTTAACATGTTCAACAACGGTGACCCTAAGTTGACATAGCTTCAGATTTCCTTTGACAGAGAATGCTATTTTTCAGATTTAGCTATCAGTGGATACTAAAATCACTAACATTGCCCCAAGCAGAGCCATCTGAATTACATTCTTTTTTGTTAAAAAAGGGTGTAATTTTTTAAATATCAAATATTAATTTTTAAATATTTTTCAATATGGTTTACACCCTTTTTTAATAATAGATAATAATAAAAATAATTGAAAATAATTAATAATAAATATCCGAGAAGTATTATTATGCCTCTGCCGCTTCCCGGCGCTGGGGCAAAACATACAGAATCAAAGTGTACAATATTTTAAATGAAAGGTAAAATATTGTCGATATGATTCAGTCCATAATTCGTAGCTATTGAACATTTGAACACGTGCAAATTCTATCTACAAGAATGACTGCAAAGCTTGCAAGTTCACGAACTAGATTTTTCACGTAAAGGATTTTGCATCTTCATAAACGATCTTGGTATCCATCAATAGATGGTCGCAGGATAAAAGGGCCTTTAGTTGACTTACTGTTGCGTCAAGATGAATGAAACCTAGTCGAAGTTTAATCAATCTATTGGTCAACATTTGATAATTTAAGGTGTCATTTATCTAGATGCCTGCTCAAAGTATATGCCATGGGAAGATTCATTCTATCTAGCCGATATTCACATAATGCCCACTCAGCTGTAGGATAAGCTATAGTGAAAATGTGTACCTTTTAAAACACCACGCACATAGACTTGATCAAAATCCACTTGAATCTATCTTTTTAAAATTTGCATGTGAGATCTGTCCAATATACATTCAAAGCGTATGTTAGTGAAGGGAGTAGCATTGTGTTAAAATATTCTAACCAAAATACAACTTTTTTGTAAAGTGGACATAATCGTAGAAGATATGAATTTACATAATTTATCCTCGATATGCTTCCCAAAACATCAACGAGAGGTGATGTGATACTGACACCTAAGTATAATGATTGCAAAATGCAATATTATTGTTTCCATATATTAGTCTACCTACTTTACGAAATTTGATGGCTTTAGTCTTTGGTGTATTTATGATCAGCCTATTCAAATAGCAAGAATGCTTGATCAGTGTTAGACATATTTGAGTTGATTGAATTTTCTCAGTCGTTATAATCAGATCATGAGCGTACTGAGCGTACAGAGCGTACATGAGCGTATAAGCAGATCATGAGCGTACAGGAATATTTCATATGGAAATCCGAGCGATCTAATATATTCTGAAAGATCTGCTATATAAAGTGAAAAGAATAATGGTCTCAGCAGATCTTGGTGAGTGCTTCAGCATCTTGCCTAATCGGATTTAAATAATGAAAATACAAGATCAAGTGTACTTATTAAAGTTTGCCATATATAAGTTCAATCATTCTCTGACTATTTCAATTCAAGCTTATATGATTCGAGGAGTTCACCTGAACGTGGTAAAGCCAAATCAAAATTAAAGTCTCCAGTAACGACTATAATTAAAGAATTCCAAAATAAATTATACAACACATCCCACAGGTTAGAAATAATCACCGAAATCGTAGATTTAAGAGGTAAAAAATGAAACGACCATGAAATCGCTTGAACAAACTCATTATTGTAAGTATTCCAAGTATTCTGAGACCATTTGGCTCCAGTCGACAGGGGAGGTCGGCAGCTGTAAATGCCATATTGATTAGGTTAATAATCTCAGCATGGCGGGTGTAACGACTGCGTGTTCTAGGACCATTTTAATCCATGTCTTCCAAAACAGTCGATTCGTGATCCACAACTGCATACCTGGGTTGTACAGATCGGTAGACCCAAACGTAAAGCGACAACAAATATCATGCTATTGTCGTCCAGTCGAGTTCCAAGCGCGGTTATCGGTATTGCCTGCAGAAACGCTTTTGAAAATGGATACAAAACTGCTTTCAGTCATGCTATGCTTACCTCATCCGTTGCGCTCCGAACCAGGCTTTCGTGACGTATATTTTGCAATGGGTGAGTCCACTGTCTCTGTAGGTGCGTTTCCAGTGGAATATCAGCCCCGCATGTGCTTTGCCACTCCACAATCCTTATACATAAGCCGCATCGTGTTCTGCTATAAAACCATGCCGGACGTTTTGTAGGATTGAACTCGTTAGATTCTGAAATCAGCTTACCGATGCCAAAAAGGCTGTCCCGGCGGTATTTTCCATTGATGGGATTCTTAGTTCTCCCATTTTAACGGTAATGTTGCCTGATTCCACGTACTGTCGTTTAGCGGGATATTAACAGTGTTTTCCAGGGCTAACCATAACATTCCGTCACATCTATGGATTTCGTTGCTTTAGTAGCATGGCAAGCATCGTAATACGTGGGATAATTTTGGTCGGGCGAATGCATTCCGTAACAGGAACGTGTCTAACCAGCAATTTAAGTCGTGTGATTGTTCGATCTAACTGTATTGTTGCTTGTTTCAAATGCATGTCTTCCTATTTATTATCGCTTACTGGAGCTCGAAGCATTTCAGATACGTCTGGGCTGATTAGTTTTGCTCCAGGGAGAACATACTCGATCGCTTTGTACAGCGATAAATTCTTTGTGATAACCTCACATTTGTGAGGTTATCACAAAGGCGTAGCATATTCTTATTTATAGCAGAATTACAGGGACGCGTCTAGAAATTACCTCGAAAATCGCGTTCCGGCTTACACAGTTAAAAGCGTCCTGAAAATCGATCGTCACAAGAGCGGATCCCGGTGTCAGATCGTTGCGCAAAAAGTTACGCGTTGCATGGACGATAACTTCTGCACCTCTTTTTACACCGACTTCAAATTGGCGAGGCATTAAGAATTATAACGTCATATCAGACACTCGGCGATTTGCAACCTTGGCGATTATTCGGCGCAACGTATTCACCATAGCAATAGGTCGAATACCCCCGTCTTGCTTCCTAAGGGCTAACGTCCGAGGATACTGAGAGTGTACCTGTCTAGCCAGTGCTGAGTTTACGAAATCAGTCAGCGCATCGATGAGTCGACTTCTGTTTATTCCTGCGGATGGTTCAGTTAAGTCGAGTAATTGCAGTGCGCTCAACCCATTTATGCCCGAAGACGAAACTCTTGGTAATGATCGCAAAGCTGACATACATATCTAAATATAAAATAAAAGTGTAAATTACTTTAATTTGATAAAATAGCTTTAATTTAATAGTTAAAATAGTCTTTTGCGGCTAATAACTTATGTAAAATAATAATATATTTTCAATTACAATATTATAATTTATAAGCTATATTTAAAAGAGTGCTACAATAAGAAAAAGTCAAGAATATTTTAAATTTTTCCTAGTATTAAAGTAGAAAAAATTCAACTGTCATTCCGGTATGTGTCGTTGCTGCAAATCTCTTTTTCAAAATATTATTAGACATAGGGGTTCCTGCTAGCAAACTAAGTTTTATACCAACAACTTTCCAAATTGTCAATGATGTATTGGAAACAAGGAATATTCCCGCTTTATCGGCATATCCTTTATTAAATTCAAAATGTAGTGGCACAGATTTAACTACTCATTATCCCGGTGTTGGTAAGTCTTTATCGTTTATTCACATGTCAGCTGATCTAATAAAATCAGTTGAATCGATTATAAACCTTTCGTTCTGGAATAGTGGACAATTTCACGGCCGTTCTATTTTAACCTTTGTACCTCGTATAATGTACAAGGAGTTTTGTTCTCTAGTTCAAGAGCGTATACACGAATTGAAGTTCGGAGTTCCTACTAATCCAGAAATGTTTGGATCTGCGGTTGTCGACAAAAGACTTTTTAATTTGCATCAGCGACGACTGTATCAAGCCAGAGCATCAGCAAATAAGAAAGTTTGGTATTTCCGTGATGCTTCGGCGAAGATAGGCTACTTCGTATATCCCGCATTTGTTCAGTTACTATCCACAGATTGGAGTTGTTTGATGCCTTTTAGTTATGACTCTACAAATGTGGTTTGTTCACAGTCTGAAGATACTCCGTTTTTATATTTCTATGTTTATGAAGATTCTGATTTTTGGATTACTGTTAAACACGTCAAAAATAACATGTTTCTGCACACTGGGGCGTATTTTAACTTAGTATCTAGAATTAATCTTTATTGCAGTAATACATGTGAGTACGCATTTTCCGAGAACTCGCGAAAATTGTTTCTGTCAGAATTTTCAAGTAAACTATACGATCAGGATATTTTACCAGTGATTTCGATCAACGAATACGAATTGCCAAGCACAAAATGTATTAACAATTCTTTAAATACGATTATCAGCGATCTTACCATTCCGGAAAATTATCTCTAATCTAAAGAATTCAAATCGTTATCATGAAATGATACTTGAAATTACTTGAAATTTAATTTAAAATATTAAAAGTAACTTACCGGTTATATTTGCTATAATATTTTAAGGACCGAGTCACTTACAGAATTACAGAAGCAACAAGTAATTAATTTTACTTAATTAATTACTCAATTAATTAATTAATATTAAATTAGTATCAATATTAATTAATTATTAATTAAAATTAATTAATTATTAATATTAATAATTAATTATTATAGTTAATTGCAAATTATTTTTAAAACGTCGTCAAATCGTCTAGGCGAATATTAAGGATACTAGTATTCTTGGCTTGAGGAGAAGTTCACCATGATTTTTAATCTCTATTATAAGTAACAAGGTTTTGAAACCTTGTTACTAAACAAGGTTTAGTAACAAGGTTACTAATTTCGTACTTGAAACCATTTACGCTAATTGTAACGACAGTTTTTTGATACTTCGCAGTGTGTGAATCTTCGATTTATAGAAAAGCTTTTCTAGGTACGATTTAATTTCACGACGTAAATAACAACTCTCACGCAAACGCATAAATAATAATTAATAGCATTTTAAGTAATTTTGCATTAATTAATAATATCTAATCTCCGAGCTATAGTATAATAATTATATTATTATATTAAGTTAAAAAGTCATTAAAAATATTTCTTAAATAGCTATAGCAGCTTAACTATATTTTCAGCTGCGACATAAAATAAACTATTTAAAGTATAAGTAATTAAAAATATACTTAGAATTAAAGTAAGTTATGTACTAAGTACTATACTGTTAATAAGTTTATATATTATATGCAATAATATAAAATATAATATATAATAATCAGGAAAAATTGTTAAAGCTCTGTGACGAAGCTGAAACAATTTTTCCTGATAATGATGGCAGTTGTCATTGAAATATTGAATAATCGTCTTCTTGTTTGACTTTCCTTGATTTTTATAAATTGAAAAAATTAAATTTTAATTATAAATTTTATCGTTATATAAATATAAATTGTATACAATCTTATATAATTATTTATTGTTTATAATTATTTATCCTTATATAAAATATGCAGACTCAGTTGGCTGATCTGATTTATTATATCTTTTAATATATCTTATATATCATAAAATTATACCGATACAAATTTTACCGTTATATAAATATAAATTGTATAAAATCTTATATAATTGTTTATTATTATTTTTATTTATATATAGTATAAAATACGTAGACTCAGTTATTTGATCTGATAATATATGAGAAGATAATGTATATCATATATTATATGATAATATATAATATCTGATATTATCTGATAATATATAATATATGAAGAAGTATAAATAAACAAAAAATTTTTAAAATATTAAATTTACAATGTATAAATCAACAAAATATTATTAAAAATTAATTTAAACTATTAAGCGAAACATTTTCATGTGCAGTAAACAATAGGCTCTGTATTAGAATAAACAATCAAATGTCATCAGAGGAAATACGTCATTGTCATGTATTTGCCCCCTGCTATTTCTTGGGTCGAGTAATAAGGCCCAAACCTGATGACCCTTGGGTCATCTTCCTGATGACCTCTAATCCTTATTCGGATATATCTTATGTTATTTAATACTCAATTCATAACAAATGACTTTTATTTCAAATTTTAAATAACTATGCATAATAACTATGATAACTATTATACTAAACTTATAATAACTATGTATCATATATATCATATATATTATTATCTATACTATAATAACTATGTATCGTTACTATTTTAACGATATTGGTTTTCTTCAAAATCATTTAAATAATTTAATAGATACATATTTTAAACTAGGTTACTATAAAAATAACATCAAGCAGAAAATAGTAAAATATATAAATCAACACAATAATATAAAAAATAAATTTAAACTCTTAAGTGGCAAATTTTTATGGATGGATAATAAATAATATACTTTGTATTAGAATAAGATACTAGATAGTTATCATCATATTTTATATCATCATATAAGAAACATATTTATATGCTTATGATAAAGATTATAATATTAATATTAATGTTATCCAATATAATATTAAATATTATCCAATATTAATGATAAAGAGGGTGCATATCTAGATATTAATATTAATCTAACATCAATTAAAACTAATTTTAATTTATATGGTAAAGATGCGTTTATACCATATAATGTAATTCATTAAATAATGAAACTTAGAATTTCCATAAAATTTTATAAATAAATGTTAAAAAAATAAATCTAAATTATATAAATAGATGAAATATATGTTTCGATATATTGATGATATATGTATCTTTAACTCAAATAATATTTATTCAATAAGCGAACAAATTTATTCAAGTAAACCAATTTATCCAGAAAGCCTTATTCTTAATAAAACTAAAATTGATGATAAAGAAGATACATATCTAGATATTAATATTAAACTAACATTAATTAAAACTATTATTAACAAGATATTATTAAAAAATAATTTAAACTCCTTAGCGGAAAATGTTTATAATAATATATAATATATTTTAAATTAGAATAAAAAACTAGATAATAAAATTTTATCAGAAGAAATACGTCATTAATATGGATTCAGCGCCAAAACTATCTTTGGCCGAGGAACAGGAGCTGAAACATTATAGCATAGAAGTTCCTTCTGATGACCGCTTGTCTTTATTCTCATGCATTTTTTATTTATTAGTCAATTCATAAAAATTTAATTTAATTTTAAATTTTAATAATAAATTTTATCGTTATATAAATATAAATTGTATAAAATCTTATAAAATCATTTATTATTTATTATTATTTATCTTTATTTTTAAGTTATATATAGTATAAAATAGGTAGACTTAATTATCTGATCTGATTTATCTGCTTACAATTATAAATTAAGAAAATAACCTTATTATTAATAAGGTGTAAGCTTATTATTAATAAGGTGTAACCTTATTCTATTAACGACCTATTAACGGTCGTTAATGGAGTGAGGAAGTACGTATGCATGCTATTATAAGTGAAGGCTTTTTTAGCGGGACTTTGTACAAAGTTTCACAATTTACCAAAATTCTAAAAAAAATTATTTTCGAGTTAAAATTCGAATTTAGCAGCTGGAACTTAGAGCCTTACAGGTGCTCTAGTATAATTTGTGAAGCTGCCACTATATGCATTTAATATCTTTACGGCTCGTAGTTGTCACAAAAAAAATAATTTTTTATTAAAAAAATATTCTCAAAATTTTGACATTGTGCTATAGTGATGTTTGTATTCAAACGGTCGTTAATCAAGTGAGGAAGTATGTACTAAAATATTAAGGTGCTATCAGCATTATTTAAGAAGATATTTAAATTTTAACTATACTTAACTATATAACTATTTTGCCCATTGAGATGTCAGTCGTTTTTCAGACTTCAGTACTTATTCTGATGCATCTTATGTTATTAGTCAATTCATAAAATTGACTTTTATTTTGAATTTCAATTTTTTATTTAACTTGATATCAATATAAATTGTATAAAATATCATATAATTATTTAATATTTATCTTTATTTATATATCGTATAACTTTTTTGTTTGTAATTTTTTTTATAATTTATTTGTTTATTAAAATATAATGCGTTGTTAGATAATTTTTTAAATATAGTTTTTGATTAGTCTGTAGATTTTAATTATTTATTTGTAAATATCGAGGAATATAGGATGAAATCTGATAACATAACAGTTCCTCCTGATGACCTCTAATCATTATTCTTATACATCGTATATTATTCATTAGTCAATTCATAAAAATTGACTTTTATTTTTAATTTTAATAATAAATTTTATCGTTATATGAATATTGATTGTATTAAATCTTATATAATTATTTATTATTTATAATTAATTTTAATTTATAGTATAAAATACGTTGACTCATTTATCTGATCTAATCACTATCATTATGTACTGTCTTCTGTATATATTATTGTTACATCTTATTTGTTCTAATAACTAAATTTGAATAATTCACATGTTATTTAATACACTTGAGTTCATTTCATTTTAAAAACACATTTGACGTGACATCTCACTTAAATAATTATATTTATCTTTATCAATTAAAAATAAAGATAATTAATTGCTATTGATCATTATTAATTTAATAATATAATTTTTTATTATTAATTAATAATAATCTTAATTATTAATAATTAAATAAATAATTTAAACAGTAAAATATTTTTATAGCTCTGTCGTATCCCACGATTGCCAAAAACAGTTAATTACAACAAGTAAAAAAATTAAAAAATTAAAAACATTAAAAAATGCTTATCAATACTCCCCAAACTATCATCCGCATATAACCAAAGCTTTTTATAAATCTTTAAAATGTTTTGTTCATGCGCTTTATAATGGGGCATTTTTAAGCTCCAAAATATATCAATATTATTATAAACTTTATTTTTATTGATAAAATAATTCAATGACAATATTTATAAGCTAATTTGTAAATGCGTTGCTCAATGTTAAAGAACAATTTAGATTGCTGAAAATAATTTTAATAACTATACAATTTTTATGTGTAAATTTTCAAATTATTATTAAAATATTATTAATTTAATATTATTCAATTCAATTCAATTCAAGATCCTTTATTTATCAAAAAAAACCAAATAGCGGATATATTCGCTATTTGTAACACTTTCATTGTACAAATTGATAACATTATAGAGAAAATAAATAGCCAAAATAAATAGTAGTTTGATATTTGGAACGCGAACTACTTTGAAGACTCGAAATTTATTTTCCACACGAATTTGTAACCAAGAGCCCGGTAGAGAAAGCTATTTTTTAGATGTTCTGTCCTACAACAAGCTGTTGCCCACAGCTTGTTGTGGGCAACTTGTTGTGGGCAACAATTAATATTATTTAATTATAAATTTATAATAATATTAATTAATAATATTGATAAATAATTAATAATATTTTAAATTAATATTAATTAAAATAGATATTACATATAATTATTTACACATGTTTATAACACAACCAACAACAAAAATTTTACTGACAATTTTGTACAATTTTTAATTATTAATTTCAAGAACAGAAGATTTTAGCTACTAAATATTTTGCTACTAAATAAATTATTTGGGGACTTCGTTCTTATAAAATTATATTTCTTTGTATCCTCAGTCTAATCTCTGATGCTTATGAATTTAACATATTCGTCATGCTGGTAAAGTATATGATATGGTCTCTTTCTTCTCTTTCAACTCCTTGCAATGTCAATTTTTCTGGACCCACCCATAAAATGTTTTGGTTCTGCCTTTTTTCAATGTGTTACTCTACGGTCTCTAACACCAACTTTCTAGCTGTTTTTTCAGTGTCTCTGAATTCTCAGCCGTAAGGACCAGATCATCTGCGGACAGCATTGTCCATGACTCTCTTGAACTGATATGTGCAGTCCCCAAAACATCAATGACTGTAACAAATAAAAGACTGGGAGCCTTGATGGATTCCCATTGCCACCTGGAAATAATCCATCTCACTAGTCTAGCACCGAACGTAAGTATAAAACTTTTCGTACATTGATTTGATTGCACGAACATATTGTTCATGACAGTTTTTCTTTCTTAAGTATGCTCAAACAAGATCTCGTGGCACTGTATCATAGGCTTTCTTTAAATATACAAACACACTATGCAGTGGCCGTTGTTTCTCGTTGAACTTATCTTAAAGCTGCCTCGTGGATGGTCATTGTGTGACTCATAAACTTTATCCCCGGATAATTGCTACGCTGTTCGACGTATCCGTTTTGCTTGTAGATAGGTACTAGTGTACTCTTTTGCTATGCAGTCGGAATACTTTCTACTTTGTCAATTCTGTGAAAAAGCTTCGTTAGTAGCTGAATTCTAAATAATCTCTAAGTTTCAACACTTCAATCGGAATACTATTCGGTCCAATATTTTTATCATTTCTCATCTTCTTCATTTGTGACGATACATCCTCTCAAGAGTACTGTCGAACGATATTGGTATTAGGTCCCACTTCTTCAAGAGGTAATCAAGAATTCGCTGTATTCAACAGATTTCCGAAATAATATCTCCATCTCATCAAATATCGTTATTATGATCAAGGATTCTCCCCGAACTGTTCTTGATAATTTTAGTCAATGAAAAATTCTTCGCTTTTTTATCTCGAATTCTGGCTAACTTGAATATGATATCTCGTCTATTATCCTTTTCGAGTTGATCATATATTTCATGATCGGCTTATCTCTTTGTAACGGCACACTTTCGCGTCGCATTTTTCTTGGCCTGCTTGTACGCCCCTTTATTCTCGACCGTTGGATCGAAGTTCAATTTCCTTTTGTCTGTCTTTCTCCCACTGACGTCATCTTTAACTGTTTGATTCCAACAATAAGCTAATTTTTATGGGGATAGTTTACCTGATGAAAGCTCAAGAATTGTCTTCGATCCTTCAAGGATGATTGCTGCCATTTCATTCCACTAAATTCCAGGATCTTACACCTTAATATTCAATTTCTGTATAAGCGCTTTTTTAATTCTTCCTTCATTTTTAGTTTTTTCTTTCGTCATGATCCTCAGGTCCACAACTATTACTCTGTGTTGTGGGGCACATTCTTCTCCTAAAATCATCTTGGAGTTTACTTCTTCATTCCACTTGCTATCGGATATAAGATGAAGTCAATCTAGCTTGAATTTCCACAACTCAAATACGTAATGACATGTCTCGATGCTTTTAAATAAGGCCAATAAGACGCTTATTAGTGTCGACAAGTAAATAGTCCAAAATTTGAGTACATAAAGAACAAAGGTTATTTATATTCAGGTATTCATTCATTAATTATGTTCAAAAACTTTGGAGATTGTCGGTAGATGAGAAATTTTTCTGTGATAATTTTCCTATTATACATTTATCATAGGATCAAGATATAATCTCTTCAAAGTGAGAATATAATGGCGAGTTTAAAATAACCAGGATACTTCGAATGCCAAATGACGAATTGAGTATATTATACAAACAAGGTAGAATTGTGTGGCTGCAAGATTTCAATAGATTAGTTAGAATAACATCTCGTATAAATGTCGAGTTTGGTAACCACTTAATTCGATTAATATTTGCTGAAGATGTATAAACACAAAGTAGAAAAGTTCTAGCAAGCGATAATTCAAGGCAGAAGATAAGTCATCAGCAAGAGACGAATTCCGCCAAGACCGGTCCCAAGCCCGGCTGAAAAAAGAAAAGGGCTGGCAGAGGAAAAGCATCCGGCTTTAAAAATTCGGACAGAATAACCATATGCCAACAAATTTACTACTGATCGACTGAGCTAGGGTGTATATCGTATGCGACGCGCAGTTTCATCGCCCGGGTTACCGAGCCATCGAAGTTTTCTATTAAGGTAACCACTTAATGCAATTAATATTTGCTGAATATGTATAAACAAAAGTAGAAAAGTTAGGGCTACATATCCATCGATGAATTCTACTAAAGAAGCAAGTCGTCACGGCTAGCAG
Organism: Pomphorhynchus laevis; assembly: GCA_012934845.2. Taxonomy (NCBI): domain Eukaryota; kingdom Metazoa; phylum Acanthocephala; class Palaeacanthocephala; order Echinorhynchida; family Pomphorhynchidae; genus Pomphorhynchus; species Pomphorhynchus laevis. The sequence goes on along the minus strand of WNNJ02000004.1, from coordinate 55,546 downwards.
AATGATTAGCCTAAACGTCGGATCGATGACAGTGAAAAGTGAGGGTGTAGTGGATATAATGAGGAGACACAAAATTAGGATTATCTGCGTTCAAGAAACCTAATAAAAAGAAACGGATTCCATAGACATTGAAGATGGGTATAAGCGCATTTTTAGCGGTGGACGAGTGGCAGAAATGGTGTGGGGTGATTATTACACATCCTTTTGTTATCTGGTCTGCACATTTCAATGAACATTACTGACTCTACTCTACCGATAGTTACTGGCAATTCTTTGAGTTTCATTTAATTTCTACTTGTTCTTTCTTTAATTCTTCAGACAAAGTTCAATGCTGTTTTCGTATCTTGAGGGATATTATGAAAATAAGTAATCATCTCGATACTCTAACTACATTAAAATCAGTAAACTCTCTGATGCCTTTCAAGCTTGATTATTCTGTCAGCCTTCTTATCAATTATCCGAAATATTCGCTCAAATCATTACAAAGCATACTAAATACTCCGTTAGGGTCATGTTTCGTCTACGGAAATCCTATCACATATCGTTTATCTCTAATTGGTTTTCATAACTTGACATCATTAATCACATAAATTTAAACTATCATGTTTTGTGTTAGATATTATACATGCAAACTTCTCTCCACGATTCATACTACCTACATTATCAAGTAAATCTACAACTTAGATTTCGCCGCGAGGTGATTCAACTAGATTATTATATGTTCCATGCCATATTTCGCTTATCGTTCTTACTCGGTTGCAAAATCTAAGCTATGAAATAATCTTCCATCAAGTGTTACTGCATTATTATAAGTACAATTTAAAGTTTACTTCCTATTTACAGAATTTAAATTTATTTAAATTCTGTAAAGTGTGGTGGATTCGTCACTTGTAAGTGACGTATATTCACAATTGGAACTTAAAAAAACTTTTTCTTTATAATACAATCATAATTTTAATCAATTAATTATTCAACTGGCACCTATTGCCAATTAGCTTCTTCGTCGAGCGGCCCAGGAAACGTATGTTCTACATTCGTCGATCAACGGCTAAATAATTGGCCTGCTTGCATCAGCCGTAGAAGTAGTTCTTTCATAGACTATCTCAGATCCATATGATGACTCCAATGGCGGATTAGACAATGGACGAAAAGGCGGAAGATAGTCTCTGATGCCTGTTAACTTACAGTAGCGACGTTGGATCATGAAAGTATATTGGGTACGGAAGATAACCGAACAAAAAAATCACTCCGATGAATCCAACGGCAGATTGGACAATGAACGAAAAGGCGGAGGAGAGTCTCGGAGGCCTGTTTCCTTACAGTTGCGATGTTTGATCATCAAAGGATATCGGGAACGGGATATAAACAAACAAACAAGCCAAGACAATGAAAATGACAGGCAACAAATTTACAAAATATAAATCAAATGCAAAGAACAATGGTCAACTCACCGCTGACCGGAGGATTTCTCATTGTCGAGTGCCGTGTGACCAGGCAGTTGTACGGAGTTAGCGAAATAGGCATCAACATCCGAAGCGAACTAGCCTTCATATAAGAACGTGGCATGTCATCTCGCTGGCAGGACGGAACCAGAATTAGTTGAAGAGATTGTTCGCTTCGGTCTTGAAATAATCGGAGTGACTTCTCTTCACTATTCTGGAAATTGAACTAAGCTTGTGGATCAAGGTTGGACCTTGAACTACCTGGGAGTTACCAACGGAAAGCGACGACATGCGGGTGTAGGGATACTTACAAGTCCCCTGTTGTTGTTCGTGGTAGATAGGTTTAACACAGTGAACGAAAGGCTGGCGTCTCTGAGACTTTTAGTCAACGAGAGAAAGAGGATAACTGTTGTGTGTGCGTATACTCCCAACATTATCTCGGAATACGAACCCTTCATAGAAGATCTTCAGGCTCTGCTTGATAGTACTCCTGTTGGAGATTCCCTCACTCTATTGGGTAACTTCAATGCTAATGTTGGTATCGACAGTAGCACTTGGAAGGGAGTGTTTGGGAGGAACGGACTCTCTGATCTGAATGCGAGTTTAACATATGGAGATCTATAGATGCACATGGCATCAGGGTTCTCTCAGTCAAAGATCAATGATCGATTTTGTAATCGTTTCATCTGATCTGCGATGTTATGTTCTGAACACTCGTGTGAAGGAGCGGCTGAGCTGTCAACTGATCAGTACGTTGTAGTTAGTAAACTTCGATAGCCGGATCGTATGCTAGACAAGCCTGGTAAACCCAAACGTTGTGTGAGGGCGTGCTAGGAGCGTCTAGCAGATGTTTTTGTCTAAGAACGTTTTGCTGGCTACATCCGGGAAGACTTATCTCGGTTGCCAGAAGAGATGAAGAGCATTAATCAGAAATTGAAGATGTTCAGATCCTCGCTTGCCAAAGCAACTGTGAAAAGTTGTGGCTCTAAGGCATTATGTGCTTGTCGTGGAGGAAATACTCGAACTGCTTGGTGGACACTGACAGTTAGAGATTTTGTCCAAAAGAAGAAGCTGGCCTATAAGGCAACTTTGTCAGATAAATTAGTGGAAGCTGTATGCAGGTACCGAAGGGCAAAGAGAGTTTCAGCTCGAGTAGTTACCGAAGCGAAGAAGGCAGCTTGGGATAAGTTTGGAGAGCGCTTAGAACTTGGTTATTGGTCAGCTTCGAAGATGTTCTGCAGGACGATCAGGAACCTTCGTATTGGAAAGCAGAAAACTCATCAAACTGTCTACGACAAGAGATGATCTATGCTAACTGACATTGAAGAAATTCTTGGTTGTTGAAAAGATCATTTTAGGAGTCTCCTTAATCCGATGGATATGCTTTCTCTTGTAGAAGTAGAGCCTTTAGAACCAACGAAAGAGCTATCTCTTTGGAAGAGGTCATTGCTATGACCTCTTCCAAAGAGGTCATAAAACTTCTATTAAGAAGTTTTTTTTTAGAAAACTTCTTAATAGCAAGTATTTTGGACTAGACGAGATAAAGCGTTAAAGGCTTCATCTGACGCGTTGTTATGAAGCTGAGGCGTTAAAGGCTTTCGACGTTGTTGGAATGTAGTGTCTAGCACAGATCTTCAACGTTGCATTGAAGTTGGGCAAGGTTTCTAGTTGTGGCTAACTGGGGTTGTCGTACCGATCTTTAAGAAAGGTGACCGAAAAGTGTGTTCCAATTATCGGGGCATCACTATTTTTAGCCTAACTGGTAAGCTATTTGCTAGGATTCTTGAGTTAAGCATACTGCCTATAGTTGAGGCGCAATTGCAAGAGGAACAATGCGACTTTCGTCCAGGTCGTGTAACAACGGTCAGCTCTTTACTTTCTCAACTATCCTTGAACGGTCATGAGAGTTCGCTCAACCGATCTACATGTGTTTTGTAGATTTGAAGAAGGCGTTCGACCGAGTTCCGCGAGAGATGTTGTGGGAGATACTAATGGAGTATGAAGAATCACACTATCTTGGCGAACTGAGGTGATGGTACCAATTTTTAGGAAAGGTAATCGAAGGTGTGTTCCAATTATAGGGGCATCACTCTTAGCCAAACTCGTAAGTTATTCGCTACAATGCGGTTTTCATCGTGGAACTACGGATCAGCTCTTTACTTTTTCAACTATCCTCGAATAGTCTTGGGAGTTCGCTCAACCGGTTTACATTTGTTTTGTAGATTTGGAGGAGGCGTTCGACCGAGTTCCGCGAGAATGGTTGTAGGAAGTGCTAAGAGAGTATGGAGTACCACACTATCTTCGGGTAGCTTTGGCTTCCTGTATAAACAAAGTATGAGTTGTGTTTGTGTTCTAGGTAGGAAGTCTGAATCATTTCCAGTAAGCGTTGGGCTTCGTCAAGGTTGTCCTTTGTCTTCACCTTTGTTCCTTGTTTACACTTCTTGTTCTGAGGACTTACAATGTCTACTAGATCGATTCATGATGGAATGCCGTGCGGCAGGGATGTTGGTTAGTACCTCGAAGACTGTCTCTACGTGTTTGTCTCGGATCCAGGTGGCAATATAAATCTGGATTGAGGAAAGGTTCTTACTGATATGGAGGATTTCAAGTATCTTGGGGCATTGTTCTCGAGGGACGGCAGGAACATCAAGGAGATCGAGAAGCGGATTTGTGCAGATAACGCAGCAATGCGTTTTTTGTACAGGTCCGTAATGGCGAAGCGGGAGTTGAGTCTTCGGTCGAAGCTTTGGTTTATTACGCAATCTTCGTTCCTATCTTAACCTATGGTCATGAACTTTGGGTTATGACCGAAATGATCAATTCTCATATTCAAGCGACCGAAATGAGGTTCCCTTCGGTGTTACCGGTCTTAGCCTTAGAGATAAGGTTAGGAATTCGGTCATCCGGGATGGACCCGGAGTAAAGTCGCTGCTACTCCGTATCGAAGAAATCAGCTGAGGTGGCTAGGAAACTTTCTGAGGATGTCTAGGGATCGCCTTCCTAAGAGGGTTTTCCAGGCCTAACTTTCTGGAAAGAGACCTTGAGGTAGACCTCGGCACAGGTAGAGATCAAATCTCGAAACTGGCCGAATACCGCCTTGGGCTATCTGAAAGAGAACTCTGGTCTGTCGCCCAAGATCGCAATGTCTGGATTAGTTTGGTTCGTGCACTACCTCCATAACCTGACACCCGGACTAGTGGTTGACAGGAAAAATATTGTATATTATTTGTTTTTTTTTTCAAGAAATTGTCGCTGTTACACGGTACAAATGAGCACAAGTTAAAATTTTGATCATGAATCTTATTGTGTTGTTACAATCGTATTTGCGCCTGTAGGATAGATTATTTATAAAACCTTTAACCTAAATATATGAAGTGCGTCTAGTTATTTAATAATTCTATCAGTGATTTTTTGACAATTGCAACAGATATTACTGCAGTATGCAATTTTACACCTTTGAAAGTCTGTTATTTTACACCGATGCAGTCTATACAGATTATTTGTTCTTAATCTATCCTACTATTCAAGGTTAATATTTATAATTTTGACGGTTACTAAATAACTTATGGTATATTGCATGCAAACGACATTTGTAATGGATTCAGACCTTGATCCCGATTTCTTCCTTATGACTTGTAGCAGTGCTACCTTCTATTGATTGTAATGATGAACACATCTTTTGATATTTAGCTGTGCAATGCTTTTTACTGGTAAAGCAAAACTTATGACACGCCCCACTTTCTGAACAATTCTGCATTCAATATCATGATGAATAATGGCGTATTTTATATTCCATCTATGTGCTGATGGCTTTGAGTCAGATTCTACAAACAATTTATGAATTAATAATCAAGATTATATGTCAAGATAGAAATATTCATGTTTACAAGGCTATTGTGAATTGTTAATATAAGAAATAACAAAAAAGCAAAATTACAAATTGGTTATCACGAATAAATTCGTTAAATCTTACTGTAAGAACATATTTTTATTGTAAGCTTAAAATTATGATTATGCACTGTTTGTGTTGCTTTGAATCTATTCGATACCATCTAAAGTGGTATTTTGAAAAAATACTATATTAAAATAAGTATAATTTGAAGTACAATTGTTTTATAATTAATTGCTCGAGTTTTAGCTTATACAATCGGTTGACATCATAAATTTTATTGAAGGTTTTCATTATTCGCAGGAGTGAGGGATACCTGAAATACGTATTGTACAACCAACCCTTATTTTGTCAAAGCTACTATATACGATTATGCTTGTATGATACTTTGGCATTAGTGTTAGCTCAATTATTGAAAATTCTTTGAGTGAATTTAAAAATAAAACAAGCATTTGTACTACCAAATTAAAAAATAAATTCATAATTTTATTAATTTTTGTTGATTAAAGCATCTACAAATTGATAGCCGAATATATAAACATTTAGTAAATATATAATTATTATGGGTTCCTCACATTTTAGATAAAAATAACCTGCGATCTATTTATAGATTATTATGACTAAGGTCATTCTCATTTTTAAATTAAATATTTATCCGTTACAAATTATTCGCTTTTTTACTTCCTTATAATAATTATTTTTTAAATGCTATTAAAATGCAATTATTTCGCTCTAAGGTAGAAATTGAAACCCTAGGTAATAATTGAATAACAAGGAAATGACTGAATTAAGAATAGAATTGCTAAATTAATAAGGTAATAACTGAATTAACAATGTAATAACTGAATAAAGAAGGTAATAATTGAAATAACAAGGTAATAGCTGAATTAACAAGGTAATAATTTAAATAACAAGGAAATAACTGAATTAACAAGGTCATAGCTGAATTAACAAAATAATAACTGAACTCTTAAGGTAATAGTTGAATTAATAAGGTAATTATTAAAATAACAAAGAAATAACTAACTGAGGTACTAACTGAATTAACAAGGTAATAATTAAAATTATGAGGTAATAAGTGAATTAAGAAGGGAATAGCTAAATTAAGAAGGAAATTGCTAAATTAACAAGGTAATAACAGAATTAACAAGTTAATAATTGAAGTAACAATAAAATAACTGAATTACGAATGTAATAGTTGGATTAACTAGGTAATGATTGAACATCAAGGTAATAATCTGAGAAGTTATTTATTAATGCCTACTGCAGCCTATGGTCTTTGGGCTGAAAGCAATAGATACATTATTTACTGTATAATAAATAATTAGTATAAATTACCACTGACATCGAGGTCAAAATTAAGACAAAATACGTTAGATTACAAATCGAATACAGCAAATCAGTTGCTTAATCCAATTGAATGTAATTGTAGCAATGTTAGAGCTCGGAGATATGAGCAACTTCTGTATTGATTAATTTCGTTACAAAATAGCTTTCAGAAACGGTAAATAAATAAATAAAGATTTTCTTAATAACAAAAAAAAGATACATAAAAGACAAATCAACCAAAACATCAAAAATCGGACAGTAGTCAATAGAAATCGAGTAAGCTTCTTCAACTTCACCTAGGAGTCTTCTTAAAACTTCTTCACAGCCTCAAATCCAGGGGGCTCAGATCCAGGGGGATCTGAGCCCCCAACCAATCCAACACGCCGCTTTCCGAGTGAACCACCCGGGATCTTTCACCCCCGAAGAATCCAGTGGCGAGGTTTATGCTGGGTAAACGAGAGACGAGGAGCCTAAAAAGCAACCTTTGCTCAGGTGGACGTCCTTTCGAAAAGAAGACGAATCCCGAGATAGCCCAGGTGCCCCAGAGGCGCACCTGGGTATTCCCTTTTAATGACAGATGCTGGGTCCGTTCCAGGGCCCGCCTTGCTTTCTTCAGGATTCGTTCGAGTCTATCCAGGTCAGCTTTCGCCGACCAGTTCACCGTAACAGTGAACCCCAGGTATTTTACTCGACTTGTAAAGGTTGGGAGTGGTTGATTAGTCAATATGGAAGATAGAGCTGAGAGTGCTAGTCTCTTAAATTTTTTCTTGTTGGCAGGGGTACCATGAAAGACAAACACCTGTGATTTGGAGGAGTTTAAAATTAGATTGGATGGGGTCAGCTGGTCTGTTAATCTTAAAAAGAAACGGCTGATGTCCGAGGCGACATCTTTGCACCTGCGTCCAGTGAACAGGGTTGTGGTGTCATCAGTGTACACCACAAGACGTTGTTCGCGTTTAAATATTTTGAATAGGTTAATGGAGGCAGCAAGATATAAGATAAGAGAAATTGGGGATCCTTGATGCACTTCACCTATTGCTGAATGGACCGAGCGTCCTTTGACAAACCCATTAAAACTCGGTGGGATCAAATTACGCCTACAAGGTAATAAACAAGGTAATAATTGAATTAACAAGGTAATAACCAAATATTTAAGGTATTAACTGAAATAACAAGGTAAAACCTGAATTCATAAGGAAATAACTGTATTAACAGAATAATAATTGAAATAACAAGGTAATCGAATAGAATAAAATTTATTTCATGTGGCAAATTTGTACGGGCCACTTACATGCTCATAAATGAAAAGGAAAAAGAACAAGATAATATTGGAATTACCAGGTAATAACTGGAATTACAAGGTAATAATTGAATTAACACGATAATAATTGAATTATATTATTAAATTAATATTATTATAATAATTGAATTATATTATTATATTACTAAATTAACTGAATTATTATAAAAATTATTATTAAAAATTATTAATAATTAATAATTTAATTTTAATTAAATTATTATTTAATATAATTAAATAATAAATTAATAAATTTATTTAATAAATTAATTTATTATTATTTATTAAAAATTTTATATAATTTTTAATAATAATTATTATTAAATTATTAATATAATTTATTATATTACTAAATTAACAAGTTGATAATTAAATTTACAAGGTAATAATTGAAATAACAATGTAATAACTGGAATTACAAGATAATAATTGAATTAACAAAATAATAATTAAATTATCAAGATAATAACTGAATTAACACAGTAATAATTGAAATAACAAGGTGATAACTGAATTATCTGAGTAAAATTTATTTCTCTTCCGCAAAGTGCGATGAGGTAAAAAATAAACACCTTTAGAATCCAAAGTTTAGTAAAACCTACTGTCAGAATGTCAAAATGCTTATCGCACTAGACATCGAGCTCGCCTAATGACATCACCTGCAGGCGTGAACATTGCTGCAATGCAACAGGCTGCCACAAGTCTAATTTCAAAATTTACATCTACAGTTATTCGTACGTGGGTGGCAAATTAAGAGATTATTACAAAACTTATAATGACAGCCGTCCATCGAAATTATAAGGATAAGAGGTTGCTTTTTGAAATAAGAAAAACAGGGGTCCTGACCAAATCTGGATCATAGGAGGCCATTTTATTTTCCCATATCGATTTCTGTTTCTTAGAGCACTCTGCCTCTTCTAACGCAAATGCATCCCTTTGCTCAAATGAAAACGGCAACTGATTCTTAAGAAAAGCTAATATCGAAGACGAAACTATTCACTGATCTGCTCTCCGCTCGTGACAAAGGACTGTGTAGTGTGGTAATATCGCTCGATCTTTCATCTGCATTCGACATTGTCGATCACAAAATCCTTCTTTTTCGTCTTCGCTATCACTATGGTTTCTCTTCGTCCACCTTGCCTTGGTTCTCTTCGTATCTCTCCGATCGATCATTTTCCGTCCATTCTAATTCAATGTGTTCTCCTCTATCTTCTCTCTCTTGTGGTGTACCTCAAGGTTCTGTACTTGGCCCTATTCTATTAACGCTTCTTCTTGGAGATTTATCTTGTATAACTAGTAAATTCTGCTTCATGGTAATGCAGTACGCTGATGATATACGTCTTTATTCTCATTGTTCTCCTCATTCCCTAAGCCAACTTTTCGTATCCGCATCTAATTGTCTTCGTCCTCTATCAGAACATCTAATTTCTTTGCGCATGTCCCTAAATCCTACCAAATCTAAAGTGTTATGGATTTTACCCTCCACTGTTTCTGTTATTCCTCCATCTCTGTATCTTCAGACCACAATTATTCCTGCTGTAGATAAACTAGTATTTCTAGGTATTCACTTCGACAATAACCTGCATATCGATCCCTTCATTCGTGATAAAACTAGGTCTTCTAATATTCTTCTCCGTGATATTCGTCTCGTCAGAAATTCTCTAGATTTTAGTTCTTGTAAATCTCTTATCTCCTCCCTTCTTTTCCCACGTATTGATTACTGTCTTAGCCTTCTCGTCTTCTCTTCAAAGTCATCCCTTAAACCTCTTCAACGCCTCATTAACACTGCGGTGCGCATCCTTTTTCGACTTCGTAAATTCGATCATATATTTTCCTATTTATCAAAACTTGGATAGCTAAGTATTGAACATCGCGTTCGTTTTCGCCTGCTTTATCTAACTTATCGCCTTCTCCGTTGTAATTCTCCTTCTTATCTCTATCTGCCAACTCTTAGTGAATCTCGCTATCTTTCTACTCACCTGCGTTCCTGTGATTCTCTTCTGCTACACGTACCTCTTGACTCAACCAACTTCGACCGTCGATCACTACATATCGCTGCTCTTCATCTTTGGAATTCCTTACTTGATCATCTGCGATAATCATCCTCACTCCAATTTTTCAAAACGCAACTAAAATCGATGCTACTAAACGATTAACTTTCTTTTATCTGTTTCGCTTTTGTGGGCTTGTAAGCACACAGTCTGTGTGCATTTGCCACATTAAAAAAACTCACGATAAAGAAAAATATTTCTTAAAGTAGCTCTATTTAATACTGTCAATCGCCTGAAAATTAGCAATAGTATGATGATACCAAACCTTACGAATTCAATAGCTTACCTTTGAAGACAGAATGATTCGAAATTTTTAGCGGCGTTTCATAATTTATTGATCTTAATAGACGAAACACCTATTTTGGAAGTAATATTTCACGCTATTTTATAGATATGTTCATTAAATTAGAATCGAGAAGTCAACATTAGATATAGATATGCACATTTAGTGGACATCTGCAAATGGAATAATTAAACGAGAATACTTCATATGTCGATAAACGACTACCATATCTAAATATAGCAAATTTCGTAAGATCTGCGAAAAGAGAGTTTTTTTTTACAAGAGTGGTCTAACACTCTTAATGCATGCTGGATACTTCCAGGATCTATCGAGTATATTGCTAGATCGTCTGCGTACATAAGACAAGAAGCTCCAGACTTGTAAATGAAGGTTGGAAAATCGGAAATAAAGATTGAACATGGTAATAAACTTAAAGGGTTATCTTGCGGAACACCGTTTGATTTCATAAACGATTTTGAGTATCGAATGTCATCATGGGCGCAAATTTCGTAAGGAGTAAGTACTTCATGGATTACATTGTAGAATGATCCGCATAGCTTAGTTGAATGCTTTATTTTTCCTAATAAAATATCACGATTAACTGAATCAAATGTCTTTGTTGACAAAAACAACGAATAAAGGGCAACTCTTTAATTTGGTCTGAAACCAATTGTTCATGCGACAACATATTATTGTAAATGAGAATACGGCAATTAACTACTGAGGAAAACATTTTATTGGCCCGACTCGTATAGCAATGTATTGATAGTTATCAAAACCTTTTGGGTCATATTTTCCTTTAAATAACATTTTTATTATCACTCCTTTCCACTGAGAGGGAAACCTATTGCCAGAGACGACTGCTATTAAAATGGAAACTTAATAGTATCTTAAATGTAAAAAGTTGATTTAAGAGGACCCGATTCAGCATGAACAATTACAAACCAATTCAGCATGAACACGAGGTGCAACTTAAATCATAGTCAAGTGTGTTCTCCATGCCTCTACTGATATATTAAGTAGTCCTGCACTTATATTCCTAGAATGATCTAATTCTCAAGACATTAAGCATCCTTTGGATAAGTATTCATCTCTCCTAAGGTTCGCACTAATTCTTAAACCTCTGAATTTTTCTCTGAATTTCTTCCAAATTTCGCAAAATTCTATACTCTTCAAATTGTCATTATCAATTTCTTCGTTCAAAGTGTTTAACTTTGAACTTAGTTTTACTAATTCAGTGTTCTTCCATAACGAGAAGGGAGTTTGAAACATCCGAGTATCTTCTATACACAATTGGAAAATACAATTCTGTACAATCATATAACTTTACTCAGATGATACCATTCCGCGTGAATTTCTTGTAAAACATATAAGCCCGACGCAAAAGAATGACGAATGCCGTTTCGTCATCACAATAACTCATCAGTGCCAGATCCCTCCCTCTACTAGATGCAGAGAAGTAAGCAAATATATAGATACCTTGCGCTGGAATTTGCCAGTGCTTTTAAGCTAATGATCCTATTGGAAAAGCTGTAGTGCTTATCTAGCACTCTGATGATGTTAGCAGAAATTTTCTAGTACATCATTCACATTGATTCGTTCGTTGATTGCCGTCTGCCAGTCCTCCTCTGCATCCAGTCGTGGCACTGATTATTCATTGTAATGACGAAACGGCACGTCACTCCGGTGTTCACACAGACAAAATGGAGAGAATCATGTGTCATAAAACGACCCCTGATCTGGAGAGCCTCAGTACATGGTTATCACGATAAATCTTGTGCCATTCGAATGCCAGATCACGAACGTTCAGTATCATGCATCTGTATTATGTGCAAAAACGAATGTACTAGTATACTGCACGTCATTGAATGCTCGATCTTAAAAGAATTATCATTACCGGATATTGAAACTAGAAGGTTTTGAAAATCAGTTATATTCTTTCTGTTTTGTTATGCCCAATACCGAAAGGTAAAGTGGTGTTAATAAATTGCTCTTATTATTATATAAACAAAATTTTTGCTTTGTTTGAAGCACCAAAATCAAAAGTCCATAGATAACAAAGACCGTACATGTACATTAACTAACAAATATGTGTTAGTTAATATAAATTATTAAAGTAAATTAATTATGTATTTTAATAAAGTAAATTTTTAACTTTTCGTTATTAACTTTTTATTATTAACTCATATCGCCATTAAGACGAAACAATGAATTTCAACAAAATGTTCATAAATTGTTATTCGTGCGATTAACATAGCCCAACAAGAATTATTAAAGTAAACTAAATTAATAAATTATTAAGGTACATTAATTATTTATTTTAATAAAGTAAATTTAAATTTAAATTCTTTATTAGTAAAAATATCAACTTTTCATTATTAATTTTTATTTTTACTATAATATCCTGAATTTATTACAAAACAGACATTTGCTTCTACATTAACCGTAGGACAATCGAACCACATTTTCGACAATCTCAATTATCAAATCGAAGATATTAACTCTGGATAAAATATTATTCCAACAATGCAAAAGTTATTTCATCAATCAATATTTAGATAACATTAATATTGTAATATCATTAAATCGTTATCATACTTGTCCTCTGTGCTTATTGAGCAAATCATCACCGGACAATTGGATGCTTGGAAACTTGCTGTATGATATTTCTTAATTAGTATTTTTAAGTGGCTTTACTTTCTTGATTTTTCTAATAACACAGCAGTCAGAAAAATTGGTTATACTTTTAATTTTTATTTATTGATAGTAGAAAATACGGCAAAACTGCATTTGACTATTAAAGTTTTTACTTCTGTAAAATTTAATATCTAAATATTCTAGTTTTCTAATATCGCTGTCTCTCGTCATTCTTTCGCGTCGGGCTTATATGTTTTACAATCATATAACTCTCATCTATTTGATTGAGAAACATGAATCTGGTCAAAATTAATCTATCCCGTTGAATTTTTCCGATACCAACAATTCGACTCTGTTGGATATCAGTCTCACTAATACAACGTACTCTATTGGTTTGGGTAAATAGATCATTGTCTTGAGTGGTCTGTGTTTCCGAATTATGCTCCAGGAGAATACATATGATACTGCAGTAGATACAGTCTCAAAGTTTGGAAATACAAGGTTAATTGTACTCTCTCCAGATAAACAAATATACGTGGGTTCTGTAGGGGCATGCAGACAAATACTAAATGAAGTAAGAAATGTAATTATGCGTTCTAATTCAGAAGGAATGGAAAGTTCATGTCAGGCATTGAAATCGCCTTAGATGATTACTATTTTTTGCTTTTAAAAAAAGATGAAAATGCTGATAGCTTATTTATGATATCGGCTAATGACATTGTTGATTCAAAATAACAGGTCACGATAATTATACTGGCAGTATCTGCGATGATTATACAAGTGAGTGATGACCTTCAAACGTTGAGAATCTTTGATTCTGACCAACTATCATTCCACTGATTGGTGTATATCATTCCACTCTTTATTGTATAGTTGCAAGCTGCTTGATTGAATACATATTTTGGAAAACAATGGTGCTAAAAGAAAATGTTTCTAGTAGTATTACAACATCGAAGTAAGTATAGTATTTATTAAGGTCTAGATCAAGAAGAAAACGTAATCCTTCAACATTGTACAACAACATTTTAAACGAAGTAACTGAATTATTATGGTAATAATTGAAATAATGAGGTAATATCTGGATTTACAAGGTACATGTTAAGATGACAAGGTAATAACTGAATAAACATGGTAATAATTTAACAAAAAGGTAATAATTAAATTAACTAGACAATAGCCGAAATAACAAGGTAGTAACTGAATTAACGAAGCGACAACTGAATTAACAAGATAATAATTGAATTTCTCAGGTAATATTTGAATTAACAAGGTAATCATTAAACAAAAAGGTAATAACTGAATTAATAAGATAAGTATTCAATTAACAAGGTAATAACTGAATTACCTATGTAATAATTAAAATAACACTGTAATAACTGAATTAAGTGGGAATAGCTAAATTAATAAGATATTAACGAAACCAACTAGTTATTAATTGATAATAACGGAATTAAGAAGGTTATAGCTGAATTCATAAGGTAACCACTGAATTCGACGTAATAATTAAATAACAAGGTAATAACTGGATTAACGAGGTTATAACTAAATTAATAAGATAATAATTAAAATAACACTGCAATAACTGAATGAAGAATGGAATAATTTAAATAACAAGGAAATAAATGACTTAACAAGTTTATTGAAACAACAAGTTAATAACTTAATTAGCAAAGTAATCGAAATTATCAAGTTAACAATTGAAGAATAAGTTAGTAATTGAAACCCTAGGTAATAATTGAATTAACAACGTAATAATTGAAATAAAAAGGAAATGACTGAATTAAGAATGGAATTGCTAAATTAATAAGGTAATAACTGAATTAACAATGTAATAACTGAATAAAGAACGTAATAATTGAAATAACAAGGTAATAGCTGAATTAACAAGGCTTATAGATTATGGTGAATATGGTGATTCTCATTTTTTAATTAAAAATTTATCCGTTACAAATTATTCGCTTCTTTATTTCGTTATAAAATAGTATATCGTTGATAAACTATTGTTGACACTTTTAAAGTATTTAGTTTTTAACAAAATGAATAAATTATTGTAATAAATTATAAATTAAAATAAAATAAATTTTAACTTAATAGTCTTTTAGCTCCTATTAATTTTATGTAAATATCGAAAAATTACATGAAATTATCAAGGTAATTGCTGAATTAACAAGGTAATAATTTAAATAGCAAGGAAATAACTGAATTAACAAGGTAATAGCTGAATTAACAAGATAATAACTGAATTAACAAGGTAATAACTGAATTAACAAGATAATAACTGAATTAACAAGGTAATTGCTGAATTAACAAGATAATAATTGAACTCTTAAGGTAATAGTTAAATCAATAAGGTAATTATTTAAATAACAAAGAAATAACTAACTGAGGTACTAACCGAATTAACAAGGTAACGAATAAAATTATTAGGTAATAAGTGAATTAAGAAGGGAATAGCTAAATTAAGAAGGGAATAGCTCAATTAAGAAGGGAATAGCTAAATTAACAAGGTAATAACAGAATTAACAAGTTAATAATTGAAGTAACAATAAAATAACTGAATTACGAAGGTAATAGTTGAATTAACTAGGTAATGATTGAACATCAAGGTAATAATCTGAGAAGTTATTTATTAATGCCCACTGCAGCCTCTGGTCTTTGGGCTGAAAGCAATAGATACATTATTTACTGTATAAGAATTGATATTTTGATCGTTTGATAGCATCATACTGTATTTAGATCTTGAGATATTATGGTTGAATATACATATTGTGAATCGATTTTACAAAGATAAATTTTAGAAAGAATTGGACAATATCATACATACGGGATAGGTAGAGATTATAGATGACAAAATTTGAAGCGACAAAAAATAGAACCTTCATGGCAGGCAATGTGGATAGTGCAAAGCTTGTCGTGATAACCGTGAAGGTAGGCGCGAAGGTTGTCGTGATAAGTATTTTGATGGCTTGAGATTATTGCCAAAGAGGTTGTTGGCAAGTGGCTGCTGTGGTGATTTCAGGATTTACGACATTAATTTTTTTATGAACTCTTGAAGGTGCTGCTGAAATCCCTGCGATTCGGACAAGCAAATGCGTTGTTGGAGGCCAATTGATAGAGGGTTGGACGTTAGCGCAGAAAGTGGAGTCGAGTGAATTTTCGGTGACAAGCCGAAAAACGCCATTTACAGCTGTCGAGTTGTTCGAAGTTGTAGATCGAAAAGTCGGACCAGATGACGGACAACCCATAATAAGTTGCTCTGTCATCACTTTTAAAAAATGAAGTGATCCTGTAATGATAAACTAGGTGATTTTCTATAAGCAAAAGTAGATGAAATGATTTTACAGGCGTTTTGTTCTAGGGCTAAGAACTTTGGGCTAAGTGTTTAATATAAACTGGCCAGTTGGCCTAGGCGATTACCACTACGAAATTTATGGCTTGAAATTTAGTGTGTTGATAACAAGGTTGTTTTGCAAACAGTATTCATTAAGTTTTTCAAGTAGGGTCAGTAAAATTATATTGAATTTGGAAATCATCAAGAGGGCATTGCCGAATATGAAGATTTTGCACTTATTAGAAGTTATTTTTCAAAAATAAGAGAATATCTTCGATAAACAACAAGAATAGGATAGGGCTCAGAGTGTCGCTTTGCAATTATGCTGTAAGAAAGGTGCAGAAAAATATACGCTATTGAATATGCATATTTCATTGGATTACAGAATCCAAAGTTTTGTGTCGAGGAATGATCCCGATAAGTTGTATTAGACTTTAAGTTTTTAAATAAGCAACTGGCGATTGAAGTTGTCAAAAGCTTTAGTAAAATCGACGAATACAGCGTGAGTGCAGCGATGGGAGGAAATCATGGAGAAAATTGTTTCTTTGCTTCAGATGGGCTCTTAAGATCATGCGTCATCATTGAAATCCATGTTGTTCATGTGAAAATAGTGTCAGAATATACATAAGAGCGACGAGTGATAGATGCAAAGAATTTATATGCATGATTAAGTATGGCTATACCGCGAAATGCGTTAGGGTCGGATTAATCACCTGCGATTTTATAAAGTAGTTTAATTATTGATTTCTTCTACGACGAAACGAAAGCGCATTTGATTAATATTTTATCGAAAACCTATCATTTCAAAGGTAGCCCTGATATGTTAAATTGCGTAGCTTTATAGCTATTGATGTTACGCAGACAGCTTTCGATAGCAGTTCCTCCTGATGACATCCAATCCTTATTCTGATACAACGTCTGTCATTTATTAGTGAATTCATAAAAGTGACTTTTATTTTAAATTTCAATTTTTTATTTTAACTTGATATAAATTATAAAAAATATTATAAAAATTATCTATTTTATTATTTAATTATTAAATTTTGATTTAGCGTTATTATGTTTTGTTTATTTTATAATTATATTAAATACCTAGACTCAGTTAGCTGATTTGATTTGACCGAGTAACACATGAAGTCTTACTTTTTTCACATCAATAGTTGTTATTATATAGTAAGATGAATTATCGATTTTGTAAAATGTTGGGTAGAGGAGTTAGGGGCCAAAACCTGATAGTATAGCAATTCCTCCTAATGACCTCTAATTCTTATTCTGATACAACGTCTGTTGTTTATTAGTCAATTCATAGAAATGACTTTTATTTTAAATTTCAATTTTTTATTTTAACTTGATTTAAATTATAGAAAATCTAAAAACAATTATTAATTTTATTATTTAATTATTACTTTTTGATTTAGCATTATTATGTTTTGTTTAGTTTATAATTATATTAAAAAGGTAGACTCAGTTAGCTGATTTAATTATACCACAAAAAGCTCGTATCCAACTTATGTATAATTGATGTGCGGTGGCATTATGTTTGGCGTAGGAATATAGCTGGCGCAAAATTGATCGTGAATGAGCAACGTGCGGATGCCGTATAACTGACGATTAATTATATCTCACCTTATTACGATTGTTACAAGGCGTAGCTAAATATTCGGCGTCTATCAGTTCGATGATCTTAACTAGATCTTTGTCTTGTGAATTTAACTGTTTTATTAGACAGTTATTGTAATACAAAATACTATAATCGTACAGTAAATGTTAATAATAACAATAGAAAATATACATTAACCATAAACTTCATTAATAAATGTATAGATAACATAAATATAGCCGGACTTTTAAATAATTCTAAAAGTAAAGAAATAATAGGGTCAGATTTAAGTAAATATATTCCTAAAATAAGGTATAAACTCCTACCACCATTAGGACGAAAAATTTGTAATTATAATAAAGAATTAAAATCAATATGTAACGATAATATTAGAAACATAATGGAAACAGAATGCAATTGTAAAAGTCTTAGTTTTGATAAAATAAATGAACATATATGTACCCATAATCTAGAATTAATTGAAAATTGTGAATTAAGAAAGCTGCTATCAAAAGGGTATAAATATAGATTAAATAATAACAACGACAAAAATAAAATTTACAATTCGTTATATAATAACTTAAATGATTACTTTAGTAAGCTGATTAATAGTGAAAGCTCGAATATATCTAAGATGAACATTTGGAAAGATTATATATTTGATAAAATTAAAAATAAAATGAAAATAGCAAATAATTACAAAAGGAAAGATAAAATTAATAAAGAAATGTATACAGAACTTACTAAATTAAAGGATAACTATATAATAACAACTATTGATAAAGCTAGTAATAACTTTGTCTTCATATGCAAAAAGCTTTATTATGATATACTAATGAAAGAGGTTAATTCTAATGATTTAAATGTAAATCCAACATATGAACGTAGTGAGTTGAGTTTAGAAACAATTATTACAAGTCACTGTTCTATAATGGATAAAAAGGGTATAAAGGTTGAATTAGATAATAAAACTATACCTATATTATATTGGAATCCAAAATTACATAAAAATCCAATAAAACCTAGGTTCATATGTAGTGCGTTTAAATGTACATTAAAACCACTTTCTGTCTATATGAATAAAATACTTAAAGTAATTAAAGCACACTTTAAAAAATATTGCAAGGTAATCGAAATTAATACTGGTATAAAACACTATTTCAGTATTAATTCTACAAAAGAATTTTTAGAACAGACAAAAGGAATAAATTTTCAAAATATAAATACATACGATTTTAGTACGCTTTATACAAATCTAGATTTAGTAGATATTAAAGAAGCGTTAGTAAAATTAATTAACCTTATATTCGGAAAAAGATATACATATATATGTTATAATAATTATAACGCCTATCTAACAAAAATTAAATCCATCAAATAAATATAAATATATGGATAAAATTGAATTAATAGAATCCTTAAATATTTTGATAAATCAAAATTATTTAAAAGTAGGGACATCTATATTTAGACAAGTAAAAGGTGTTCCAATGGGTGGTAATAGTAGCCCAATTATAGCTGACTTGTTTTTAAGCTTTATAGAATATGAATTTGTTCATAACTGTGTAAAAACTAAATCTAAACAATATAAATATATGAAATATATGTTTCGATACATTGATGATATATGTGTATTTAATTCTAATAATTTTTATTCAATTAGTGAGCACATTTATCCAGAAAGCCTTATTCTTAACAAAACCAATATTAATGATAAAGAAGGTGTATATCTAGATATGAACATTAAATTAACATTAACTAAAACTACTATTAATTTATATCGTAAAGATGACATATTTAAATTTACAAGAAACATATTTTTGCATGAGCATTCATGCATACCATATAATATAAAATATAATACATTAAATAATGAAATTTTAAGAATTGCAACAATATGTAATGATATTGGCTTTCTTCAAAATCATTTAAATAATTTAATAGATACATATTTTAAACTAGGTTACTATAAAAATAACATCAAGCAGAAAATAGTAAAATATATAAATCAACACAATAATATAAAGAATAAATTTAAACTCTTAAGTGGCAAATTTTTATGGATGGATAATAAATAATATACTTTGTATTAGAATAAGATACTAGATAGTTATTTCAGAGGAAATACATCATTAGCATGTATTTGGCCCCGCTGCTATGTTGGGTAGAGGAGTTAGGGGCCGAAACCTGATAGCATAGCAGTTCCTCCTGATGACCTCTAATTCTTATTCTGATACAACGTCTGTTATTTATTAGTCAATTCATAAAAATGACGTTTATTTTAAATTTTATTTTTTTTTAACTTGATTTAAATTATAGAAAATCTAAAAACAATTATTAATTTTATTATTTAATTATTAAATTTTGATTTAGCATTATTATGTTTTGTTTATTTTATAATTATATTAAATACGTAAACTCAGTTAGCTGATTTAATTATACCACAAAAAGCTCGTATCCAACTTATGTATAATTGATGTGCGGTGGCATTATGTTTGGCGTAGGAATATAGCTGGCGCAAAATTGATCGTGAATGAGCAACGTGCGGATGCCGTATGACTGACGATTAATTATATCTCCCCTTATTACGGGTGTTACAAGCCGTAGCCAATGCATTGCAAATAGTTACATAGCTATCCGATAGATCATCAATGGTCATTAAATGTTTGGCAATAACAGCTCGAAATGTATTCAGCTTAGTGGTGTAGGTTCTCTGACTGAGTTTTGGTATAGTTAGTTTTTCAGGATGTGAGATAGGATTTCCAGGTAAGATATCAATTATGACGATTACAGGCTTATGCTTCCAAATAAATAGCCACGAACTTACCACTTCATGGTCATTTCTGCGGGAGTTGATGCCAATACAAGATCGATGATGGATCCGTTATAAACATAGTAAGTGGCATCTGACAAATACAATTGAAAGGTTAATGCAAGATTATTGAGGAATCTGGAGATAAATCGTAGTTTAGTATTTTACGATTTAGTGTAATGGGTGTTGAAATCACCTGCAATTATTATGAGGGATTTAATACGGGTGGAGGTTGAGCACATGGTATGAGTGGTGGTAGCTTTTTTATTTCTTCCAACAACGAAAAGTGACAGTGCAGATTTGTTAATAAAATGTCCCTGAGGTAAATAGATTTATTACATTAAAATACGATACGCATCCATTTAACTATATTAATATCCCCTATATATAACGACAATAATTTAACCCAGATTTGTACAGAAGGATATATTATATGACTAAAACTTTGATATTATTTTGCGACATATTTTTAAGAATTGTTATTAAAATGATGATTTTAAACTTTTAGTTTTGAATTAAGAAATCGAATAACTAATTTACTTAATCATGGTAACATATCCTCACCAATTCATTAAAATGCTTATTGTCCAAAGATCACAATTGTCTTTTAAAAGAGAGCGTTATTTTTATAATATTTTGAAGAAGTTAAATTTCACAATAAAGTAATGAGTCATATAAAGTCAAATTTTGAGTTATATACTTTAAATCAAGTATCGATCAAACAAGGAAGTAAATATCATTCGTTTCGGTTAGTTTAAGTGTTTTACTTTTTTTGTTAAAAGCTGATGCAAAATTAATATGAAATCATCGCCAAAATTGTTATTATTATCTTTTGCGAATTCGCATTATCAGTAGCTCCCATTTGCATTAAAATATAAAATGCTACAAAATATTTTTATTTAAATAAACTATACTGACTGGCCATTTGCGGAGTAAGCACATGTTTTAAGTGAAGTTCGCTTTCTTTATCTGAAATAAAATCGTCTTTTGAACAAACAAACTGGTCTATTTCATCAATTATGTAGGGCATCGCATTTGCAATGTTTAATAAATCTCGTTGATCAATATTCGTATGGTTCGAATTTAACATAAATTCATTATACTTTACCCGTAATTTATCTACTATTAATCGCCCAAAGATACTCACATCTGATAAATGTTTACAGCGAATAAATAAGATATAACTTTTACCATGACTGCGATATTTAAACAAATTCTTATTTTTATACTTTAAAAATACGTATCCGTGTGTTTTTACGTGCGCAATACACTGTCCGTACTCTAAATTATCAGATTTTGTCGTTTTCAATGAATTTTGCTGGTTAACAGAAAGATCATTTGATTCAGTTGTAGCGATTGTTGAGGCATTTGAAGAATTATGATCACTTTTACCTTTCAAAATGTGTTTCATTCTTTTAGAGACATGGTGCTCGGTCTGCATGCACTCGCTCTGGTAACTTAGGTTCAATTGCTTTACAGATTTGGAGCTTATTAGTTTAAAAATAGATACTGACCCATGTAATATAAACCCAATAATATCAGATTTATCAGTCGGCTCAGTGATCCATTCCAGATTTTCAAAATCCTTTAGCCAACTTAAACCCATAAATAAGTTCGTACTTTCTTCGGACCAAAATAAAGCATGAAGTAAACTATTTTGGCATATAAACCGATCAACCATTACGCGCATTTGCCTTCCGATCTGATATGCGCAGCATAACATATCGCGTATATGAAGACAGCCAAGCAGAGAATCTGTTTTCGCATAAATTGTAAACAGCTGGTTTTGCACTGGATGTTGACTAAATGCGATATCAAAGCACTGAACTGGATAAACCCACGATTTCTCATTTAATTGAGAATCTGCGCTTAGAGCAATTTCACCTTCAAGGCACACATATACAGTCATACTTTGATTAAGCTTTCGATTGAGCACACATCCTTTTTGAACATATGTTATGCTTAGTGTTGAAAGTGCTGAGTTCGTAACTGCTTTTGGCCAATCTCTTAAACATCTGAATTTAGGAAATATGTTTGTGAAAACTGATTTGTTTGTGTTCGTCCAATCTTTTCTCCAACTAATAGTCATGTCGTTATATTCTGAAAGATTTGAAAGAACAGGTAAAGAAGTAATGTGATTTAATTTCATCTTATTTATATAATTTGACATTACTGAATGAACAAGATTGTACAATGTCGCCATATTGCTAGAAAATTACAAAAATTTTAGTTTAAATGCTTAGTTGCTATGCACAAAGGCGCAAAAATAATATATATAGTACAGTAATATAAAATTATAAAACATTTAAAAGACAATTCGATACAAAATACTTAAAATTCTTTAAATGCGATTTGTGCCAAAACGTTTAATATATTCATTTGATTAGATAATGGAAGTAAAAGAAAATCATTTATATAATTATATTGTCGAATTTCCAATCTAAATCTGCTATCACCTCCAGAACAAGAAAACGTTTCTTTCAGTATCATCATTAAAATATGGTTTATTACATTTTCAGTAATTTTGCCTATTAAATTAAAATTTAATAAATTTTAAAATTTTAAATTTTTTATTTCTTTGCATGAGAATGATATCCATGTGCAATATGAATTGTTAAAAAGTCAAAACAAGCACCAATTTGGAAGCTATTTTAAATGAAATTAAATAGAATTGCCTTGCGTGTAAAAATATCTTTGTTATGATTTTGATTTATTAAGGACCATTGTTCTCGTTAGATAAATTTACCATTTATTGATTAAGAAATTGTAGAGAAGGCAAAGAAAATTCAAATACAACTTTCTTTTTATCTTAATGTTATCGAAAAATTAACGCCTATTAGTGAAAAATCAATTTATAACATGAGTAGCAAAAATGACGTCATTTTTTAATTTATAAAGTCATTAAACTCAAAACACCTAAATTCACGCATTTCAACTTATAAGTAAAATAAAACGTTCAGAATTAAATTTTGAAAATGCTGCCTAAATTGTGCCTATAAATCAGGTTTATTTTCTTCAAATATACATTCTCATCGTGTGTAATAAAATACAGATATTTTTAAAAATTGATTAATTTTGCTAACTCTCAAAGCCTGATAATTTGTAATAAATGAAAATCTGTAACAAACACGTTTGAATTAATAATATAGGCATATATCCTGACTTCTCAAGTCCAACCAGACTTATGAAGCCTTGTTTTAAAATTACGAAAAGTACAATTATTTTATTTGAAATAATTTGTCAACTTATTAATTGTAAAAATTACTCAAATTATATTTTAATATGACAAATAAAACAAGGCATTATTGAATTAATTATAAAATGGAAACACATTGATTGGTTCAATTAATGTGTTCACACTGATTAAGCACTATTTAATCAGTTTTTAACATTACTTTTTAATTTGTTTTTCAATTCATTTTTTAATTTGTTTACATTTTCATTCGAATTTTCGTTAGCACACTACAACATCTGGAGAAAGCATTGTACTTTCTGCAGATTTTTAAAAGGTGCCATTTAAGAAAAATCATTTGATATAATATAAGCCTTATAATCCTTCGAAATTAAATGTTTGCCGAAACTGATAAGTAATTAAAGTTTGTAATTCTTATTTCACCGTTAAATTCGATTAATAACTGCAGATCAAAAATTTGACTGAATAATTAATTGAAATTTTATTATTTATATCAAAATATCAAGTCAATAAAAATTTGTCCATTCGAAAATTGCTAATTGGTATGTAACATAGATTTTTGGTTCTAAATACCCAGCCTAATTCGATCAAATAAATATTTGATTAAATAAAAGCTTTTAATAAAAATAATAAAAAAATTATTTCGCTAGATTAATTAATTGTCTGATCAACAAATTTAAAGTTAACATTAAGAAATATTAAAAATTTAAGTATTCGACAAATTATGGTGATTAATTAATAATCATTAATTCATTCATTCATTTAGATTAATTAATTATAATTAAGAAATGATCAAGTCCGAAATACAGAACGTAAATTATGATTTACATTTAATAATAACATTTTATTCATTTGTAGGTTTAAAATTTAATAACATTATAACATCTAAGAATAATGATGATATTAGTTCATTCGTACAATCGCATTACCTGTCGCAATAAAAAATAATTTTATTGAACTTATTATTGCTTAATTAAATTTCAAAATTTAAATTTCCAATTAAATAATTAAACTAAATATTTTTACAAGTCAAATCAGCTAATTGAGTCTACGTATTTAATATAATTATAAAATAAACAAAACATAATAATGCTAAATCAAAATTTAATAATTAAATGATAAAATTAATAATTGTTTTTAGATTTTCTATAAAAAAAGTTATGAACAAATTCATATAATATAAAGCTTAAAAACAAGTCAGCTATAATTGAGCTACTATTACCTCTCATAGGTACACCTTTTACTTGTCCAAATATAGATGTCCCTACTTTTAAATAATTTTGATTTATCAAAATATTTAAGGATTCTATTAATTCAATTTTATCCATATATTTATATTTATTTGATGATTTAATTTTTGTTAGATAGGCGTTATAATTATTATAACATATATATGTATATCTTAATTTATTCCTTTTGTCTGTTCTAAAAATTCTTTTGTAGAATTAATACTGAAATAGTGTTTTATACCAGTATTAATTTCGATCACTCTACAATATTTTTTAAAGTGTATAAAATGTCATTGGCAATTTAGTAGAAACGTGTCAAACCAACATAAAATAAATATATATTATGAAATATGAAAGTGACTTAAATGAAATATAAACGGACAATCATAATAACTGTCTTTTATCCCATTGAAGCTAAAGTTAGACCAAACTCATTTCCGGACATTTAATTAAATCCTCTTTATCTACCTTAATTTAAGTGCTGATGTGAATATAATAAAACTTTGTATATAAAAAATATATAAATGCATTGATTTATAATAAATACATTGATTTAGTTACATTGAACTTGTAATAATGAAGTAAATAGAGGTTAGTTAATTAAGAAGCTAATAAGTTACTGTTAAATTTTTGTTAGATAGATGTTAATTTGGCTACTATTACCTCCCATTGGAACACCTTTTACTTGTCTAAATATAGATGTCCCTACTTTTAAATAATTTTGATTTATCAAAATATTTAAGGATTCTATTAATTCAATTTTATCCATATATTTATATTTACTTGATGGTTTAATTTTTGTTAGATAGGCGTTATAATTATTATAACATATATATGTATATCTTTTTCCGAATATAAGGTTAATTAATTTTACTAACGCTTCTTTAATATCTACTAAATCTAGATTTGTATAAAGCGTACTAAAATCGTATGTATTTATATTTTGAAAATTTATTCCTTTTGTCTGTTCTAAAAATTCTTTTGTAGAATTAATACTGAAATAGTGTTTTATAACAGTATTAATTTCGATTACCTTGCAATATTTTTTAAAATGTGCTTTAATTACTTTAAGTATTTTATTCATATAGACAGAAAGTGGTTTTAATGTACATTTAAACGCACTACATATGAACTAGGTTTTATTATTTTAAATTTAAATTTTTTATTTTAACTTGATTTAAATTATAAAAAATCTTATAACAATTATTTATTTTATTATTTAATTATTAAATTTTGATTTAGCATTATTATGTTTTGTTTATTTTATAATTATATTAAATACGTAGACTCGGTTAGCTGATTTGATTTGACCGAGTAACACATGAAGTCTTACTTTTTTTTACTAATATTACCTTGTATTTGTCTAAATATAGATGGCCCTACCTTTAAATAATTTTGATTTATTAAAATATTTAAGGATTCTATTAATTCAATTTTATCCATATATTTATATTTATTTGATGGTTTAATTTTTGTTAGATAGGCGTTATAATTATTATAACATATATATGTATATCTTTTTCCGAATATAAGATTAATTAATTTTACTAACGCTTCTTTAATATCTACTAAATCTAGATTTGTATAAAGCGTACTAAAATCGTATGTATTTATATTTTGAAAATTTATTCCTTTTGTCTGTTCTAAAAATTCTTTTGTAGAATTAATACTGAAATAGGGTTTTATACTAGTATTAATTTCGATTAACCTTGCAATATTTTTTAAAGTGTGCTTTAATTACTTTAAGTATTTTATTCATATAGACAGAAAGTGATTTTAATGAACATTTACAGCACTATATATGAACCTAGGTTTTATTGGATTTTTACGTAATTTTGGATTCCAATATAATATAGGTATAGTTTTATTATCTGATTCAACCTTTGTACACTTCTTATCCATTATAGGAAAGTGACTTGTAATAATTGTTTCAAAACTCAACTCACTTACATCTTTCACCAGTATATTATCGATATATTAAAACATATATTTCATTACCTCCCATATGACAGTAATTACCTTCCATGTAACACCTTTTATTTGTCTTAATATAGATGTCCATACTTTTAAAAAAATTTGATTTATTAAAATATTTATAGCTCCAATCAATTCAATTTATCCATATATTTATATTTACTTGATGGTTTAATTTTTGTTAGATAGGCGTTATAATTATTATAACATATATATGTATATCTTTTTCCGAATATAAGATTAATTAATTTTATTAATAAGGTTTATTTATAAGATTAATTAATTAATTGTTTATTATTAAGATACAATTCTACATAATTTCTAAAGTTAATTCTAAAAATATTAATACCGTATTGAATATGTTAATATAATAATTAATATTTGTTACAGAAATAAATATTAAGATAACTTATACTAAATTATAATGTATCAATATACTTTTACTACAGAATTAATTAATTTTTACGACAAAGATATTTTTTGAGTATGTTTTAGCAATTTTCTATGTTTTATTATTATTTTTAATGCCTTTATTTCACGACATATTGCCTGTATTAGATGTTTTATATTTACATATTTCTTGAGCTGTTCAATTTCACCAATTTATTGTAATAACTTGCCTTTCCATTTGATTTTCTATCTTGGAAACTATTCCTTTGCGCATAAATCTCAAAAAATCATTAAATTCATCCTATTAGATTGACGACGGACTGGTACAAAATTCAAACCGATTGATAATATTTGCTTTTGATCATCTCTTATTCTAATAAATGTTAGATTGACTATCATCTCATCATATTGTATATTTGATCTGCGGTAAATCCAAGAATATACGTCTTTTTTGTTTCATATTCCACATATTGAACAGTTTTCTCAAGCCACTATAATAATTTGCAACATTATTTAGCATACCTCGTTCTTATTTGAAATATGGAACCAAGTTTTATTTTGCAATTTATTATATATCATTAATTTTGATATATCACATTATTATCGTATCATTATTTCATTACTTCCAACTCCATTCACGTTGTAAAACTTAATTTTATTTTGTTTTTATAATTTATTTTAATTTTACTTCTAATTTAATCTGTCGATATACAAAGTTTTGAGTATTAAATTGTGGAAGAAGTTTACAGAAGAAATAAATTTCGGCATTAAATTCTGTCATAAATTTATTCTGGATTTTTTTATTTTGTAACATACGCCATTTAGCATATTTCGTTTTGCTCGTATGTTGTAATATAAGAGAAAAATGCATTTTCAGGTATTACAGATTGCATATCAAATATCAACAAAGCCTAGAATTTCTACAATTGTATATTTCTATTCAATGCCCTTCGCTATAGTTAAAACAACCTCAACTATATGATAAATACTTGAAAATATACTTAATTTATTTTCGACAGAGTGAGCAATGTTGAAATATAGATTTATTTACAAATGTTTTATCCTTTGGCAAAAATTGTTCATATATATATATTTTCTTATTAAGGTAGAACTGTTTTCAAAGATCTGCATATATCCGTATTTTGAAAACATGTTAATAGACCATAAGGTTATGGATATATTTCTTTATCTAACGGATCATATCTTTATATCGTTTGTTGAAAGTATAGTATGTGATAGTATATTTGTATGGACAAGATTTACAGGTGCAAAGTTATTGTATATTTTATTTGATAGTTATATACTATCTAGGACATTGCTAAAAATAAAATCAGCTTCAAATAGACAATTAGTTCCATCTTATAATGACTCGTTGATGAAATCAAAGATTACAAACTTGTTACAGTGGAAACTTTATCAGCTAAGAGGAGAGAAAGTAAGTATTCTTGAAGTGCGAAGTCATAAGCCTACTGGTATCGGAAAGCAGTCGTATTCATTTCTAAATCAGGTAAATTTGACAACAGTTGATATCCACGAGATTTCAAAAATTCATTCCACAAGCTATGACGTCATCATATCCTTATATAATCTTGGCCCTTTGCAATGCTTGACTCAGACCGTAATTTTTAATTTCTACAGGATCCTTAAACCGAACGGCATATTGATATTCGCAGAACATTTAATTCATTCTTCAGGATTGCTGTTTTGTCAATTGGCAAAAAGAATTCTTCTTTCTCCGCAAAACAACAATCAAGATATACCTTATTTACAGGCTCTGTATAAAACAGAGTTCTCATATATAGAATTTGAGAGAAAGCGATATTGTACAGACGCCCAAAATTCAAATTGTTCAATATCACCGATTTTCTGTACAACAATTTTCGGACATGCGCTCAAAAAATAGTTATTTTATCCGTTTAATCCGTCACAATAAGTTAACGATGTTCTTTATGTTTCGTTTATTTTGTTTCGTTTCAAAAATAAACAAATATTTTTATTCTTTGCAAGATCCCATTAAACAATCAATATCTGATCATTTAAGCCTGTTAGTATTTGTTTAATAAGTTCTCCCGTATGCAATCTTTACTTATTAAGTTAATTAATAAATTCAACATTGGTTACTAAATCGTAAAATGTTAATTCGAGAAATATTTATTTAGAACAAAATACATTTTATGCATTTATTTGACAACGCTGCAGTACAGAGGGCTTTATATTTAATGGATTATACTATTAAACTGTAAATACTTGAGCTGCAGATCGAGCTATTCCCAATCGAATTTCCTAGTTTATATGTGAAAGTAAAATCGTGAAGCAATTAAAAATATCCATTTTTTAATTGTAATTATTTAAAGAATGTACCAAAAAATGACAATTTATTCGATAAAAAAGGTTTAGTTCAATATTTCAATAGCTGCTGCTATCATAAGAAACTTTTCTTTTTACAGAGTAGCGTATTCCTTAAAATTTTTAAAAATTATGATATTTAAAAATATTTGATGTATATCATCAAAATTAATTTGAATTTCTCAAATTTCGTCATAAATATTAATGTTATTTAAGAAGATAAATCGAAAATATGTCTTAAATTAAAATCATATTTTATTTATTTTTTAAATTAAAATCTTGAATCTATAAATATAAAATTTTTAAATTTTTAAATTAAAGATTTACAAAATCTTTAATTTAATCTTTAATGTTAGATTAAATTTGAATCTTGATTTCGAGCATATGAATATCGTTTACTACATTTGGTTTAAAATATTTAAATATAAGATAAATTTAAATTTAAGTTATTTTACAAAAAGATTCAAGAAGGGAAACATGAATAATCAGTATGCTGATGCCAAAAAGGCTCGTCGTTATTAAAAATTTATAAATACAAAACAATTTATCCACAAAATAGGAAATAGAAATATGATAGGTGACAGTTGGAATTATTTCAGTCTTCATCGTCAAGTGAATAAATTCATCTAAAAATTTCCTTTTACAGCTTAAGTTCCTAGTAAGTTTTTTAAATTGAATTTTCTTTGCATATATGTATATTGTCTTCAATATATTTTCACGGTATTGACCTCTCTATACAAAACTCGAATTAACTTGCTATTCATCAAATGGTTCGAATCCTTAAGATGCTGAATTACATCGCAATTTATACAAGTCTTATGTATGGCTATATTCGTTGTGCTAATTTACTCCTTGGCTTTTCAAGATACCTACAATTTAAATTATCTAATCAGTTCAGATTATTTATATAATGGAACTAAAGAAACGACACTTTATTAGATAAAAAGGTTCGGTTCAATATTTCAATAGTTGCTGCTATCATCATCAGGGACTATTGATTGTAGTTCAAATGGTTCGAATCCTTAAGATGCTGAATTACATCGCAATTTATACAAGTCCTATGTATGGCTATATTCGTTGTGCTAATTTACTCCTTGGCTTTTCAAGATACCTACAATTTAAATTATCTAATCAGGTCAGATTATTTATAGAATTGAACTAAATAAACGATAATTTATTAGATATAAAGGTTCGGTTCAATATTTCAATAGTTGCTGCTATCATCATCAGGGACTATTGATTGTAGTTCAAATGGTTCAAATCCTTAAGATGCTGAATTACATCGCAATTTATACAAGTCCTATGTATGGCTATATTCGTTGTGCTAATTTACTCCTTGGCTTTTCAAGATTCCTACAATTTAAATTATCTAATCAGTTCAGATTATTTATATAATGGAACTAAAGAAACGACACTTTATTAGATAAAAAGGTTCGGTTCAATATTTCAATAGTTGCTGCTATCATCATCAGGGACTATTGATTGTAGTTCAAATGGTTCAAATCCTTAAGATGCTGAATTACATCGCAATTTATACAAGTCCTATGTATGGCTATATTCGTTGTGCTAATTTACTCCTTGGCTTTTCAAGATTCCTACAATTTAAATTATCTAATCAGTTCAG
Organism: Pomphorhynchus laevis; assembly: GCA_012934845.2. NCBI lineage: Eukaryota > Metazoa > Acanthocephala > Palaeacanthocephala > Echinorhynchida > Pomphorhynchidae > Pomphorhynchus > Pomphorhynchus laevis. The sequence goes on along the minus strand of WNNJ02000004.1, from coordinate 24,116 downwards.
ATTATTTATATAATGGAACTAAAGAAACGACACTTTATTAGATAAAAAGGTTCGGTTCAATATTTCAATAGTTGCTGCTATCATCATCAGGGACTATTGGTGATAGTTCTTGATTATAGTAGCAGCTATTGAAATATTCAATTTAACCACTTTTATCGAATGAAATGTCGTTTCTTTAGTTCCATTCTATAAATAATTACAATTAAAAGAAGCAAATGGATATATTAAACGAATTATTCATTAAAATATTTATATTAATTTGTACTTTTGTAATTATTATTTTTACATAAATTTTATTAATATTTGATGAAAATTTGTAGCAAACATTTATCTCAGTAATTATAAAAGATACACCATATGAAGATTGTGCAAAATCAATATATTCTTTCATCATGGATTATTATATTATTTAAATATTATATAATATAATATGTTATATTCGTTGTTTTAATTTACTCCTTGGTTTTTCAAGATTCCGACAATTTCAATTATCGAAACTGATATATTAATTAAATAAATCGAATTAATATTATGTAATATTATATATTATAATATTATTTAAATATTATAATGCTTTAAGAATTAATGTCTAATGTTTTAAAATTAAAATCTAATGTTTTAAAATTAGATTTGTGAATGATTTCTGATTGGTGTTGTTATACAAATATAATATATACGGGTAAATAGTTGCTCGGTTATCTAAGTGATAATAGAATTTATTGTCATATTATATTTGATATTTATATTATCTAAGTGATAATAATAAAATAATGATTTTATTTCATGATAAACAAGTATAAAATTGTTCAGAATAAATAAATAAAAATATTGATTAAATAGATACGATGCATATTTGTACTTGTGCTTTAGCGTTGGGTTAACATGTATGCCGTTTAACTTTGATTCTTAAGCAATGTCTGAGAGATGATTGTTTTTAATGCATATCTATTAAAAAACGAATAAACACGAATTTATAAAATAGTGATAAATTTAAAATCTGTTTAAATTTCGAATTTAAAATCTAAAAAGTGTTTATAAAAATATTGTATTTGATGTAAACGTCACATTCTTCTGTGAACAACGTGCATTAGCGAATGGACAAAACGAACACGACGATACTGTGCAACTGAACCATCTCTAATATTCTAAAATTCAAGAATAATGTGCACTTGTAAACAATAGAAATACATTGCGTTGTGGGATATTTGTTGATCAAATCTCAAATTCAAACATGTATTGTCGTTTTGAGAAATGTTAGTTTAATGTAAGAATTAAATTGTTGTAACTCATTAAAATTCGGCATTACTAAAATTGTATAGTTAATTAATAATGATTGACAAATATAATTTGAACGGTAAGTATGTCGTTTAGCTCAAGTTTCCTAAGCAATATCCGGTTGATTTTTAATACATTCGTAGTCAGAAAATGGATTAGGACTTGAGATTAACAATATTGATAATAACATAATATTATTATGCCATTATTAATATCAATAAAATTATTGTATCATAATCCATTGTTATTATACAATGATATATGGATCATAATTTTTTATAATTTTGGAGAAGAATCAATACAACACTAATTTATTTTTATATTTCGCTTGCTGCTGCATCAGAAACTAAACTAATTTTGTTTCTGATGATAGAAAGATAATGTAGATGATATGCCTTAAATGATGTTAGCAGCTATTAAAATATAAACATAAATTAGTATTTTATCGATGCTTTATTTAAATTTTGAATATAAAAAATAAATAAACATCAATTATTTTTAATTGTTTTAAAATAAAACAATTAAAAGCAAAATAGATTCAAAATTTTATTGAAAACGTTTCGCTCTTTGGAGCTTTGTCAATCTAGAGTGAGAGCACAATAAAGTTAACAATTAATAAAACAAAGTAATTGTTTAAGGTGGAATTATGTAATATCGACATCCCATTTGTAAATGTGTTCTGAATTTAACCCATGATTAGTATCTGTTAATAGTTGACCTACAATTCTCTGCTCTTCTATTCTTCTTTCTTTAGTGTCGTTAATACCATCCTTTATTATGATATAGTCAAAAATATCCGAATTTTTTGAATGTGCTGAAATACAATGATGCACAATCGCGTCGCGATGTGTTAACTGTTTATTTATATCTGATCTGCGATTATTAAGTCTCATATTCATGCTAAGTCCTGTCTCACCTACGTATTGTAGTTGACACAGTCTGCATGTTGCTAAATATACATTACCGTTTGATGCGCATGATGTATTGCCGTTTATTTTATATTCTAATTTCGTTTTGCTGCTAACGTACTTTGTAGCATTAATAACATTTTCACAACATTTTGTTCGCGCTCTTTGGCATTGTTTACATCCCGACATATTTTTGTTTCCTTGTCTTTGGAATTTTGACCGTATTAACCGGCGACCGATTGTGTTTGTAGCTTTAAAGGTTATAAATACTCTTTTGATTGGTTTTCCTATTTGTTTTGCTATATTACCTATTGATTCGTTAGCGTCGCATGATAATGATTGTAATGCCTTATGATAAGGGAAGACGTAAATATTGTCACTGCATATTTTTTCTTTCGGCAAGTTTTTGGAATTTTTTAATAATATTAGACTTTTATTAATTGATCGATTAACCTCACGATAAGTATATCCTCTCAGAATGAGCTGCTTTCTTAGATGGTCTATTGTATCTAGCTGTGATTTTGTTGTACTACATATTTTCAGGATTCTTGATGTTTCATTTATGATCATATTCATCTTAATGTGTTTTGGGTGGGCACTCAACGGGTGCAAATGCATTTTAGGACTACTGGGTTTCCTATATATTCTGGTCTGCAATGTATCGTTATTGTCCCAGTAAATAGACACATCAAGGAAATTAATCGGAACTGTTCTATTTATCGTAAACTTTAATGGTCCGAAATTGTTTAGATTGTTAACGAACTGTTCTAAATGTTCGTCACCATCTTTCCAAACTAGAAAAATATCATCAATATATCTGTACCATATAAATGGTTTCCATGTACATTGATGAATGAACTGCTGTTCGTAATGATTTAGATATAGCGTGGCATACGTGGGCGCAACAGGTGTGCCCATCGCCGTACCTATTTTCTGTGTGTACAGTGATCCATTAAATTCAAATGTATTTCCTTCTAGTATCAATCTTAGCCCCTCTGTAATTAAGGATTTTTTCTTTGTATTCCATCCCGCTTGATCTATCAACGATCCTATTCTCTTGATTCCATCTTCGTGGGGAATAGACGTATAAAGATTTGAAACATCAAGAGTTAGTATTATGTCTTGTTTTGCTATGCTTGGTTTGTGATGATTTAATTTTTTCAGAAAACTGTATGTATCCTTTAGATAGCTATTTGATGTTGACATTAAACTTTTTAGTGTACAGTCTAGGAATCTCGAGAGGTTCTCAGTTACTGTGGCTTTGTTGGATACGATAGGTCTTCCTTTACAAGGTCTTTCTTCCTTGTGAATTTTTGGTAAGAGATAGAATACCCCTGCACGATAAGGGATTTTCGATCGTATATCGTTTGATGTCTTGTTGTCGATAGCGCCTATTGATTCGTGTTTCAGTCTGTACTCTTCTACTCTGTCATATGTGCGTTTCAATTCGTCTTTTGTTGTGCGTTCATATGTAGTCGAATTTAGCTGTCTTAGACATTCCGATTTATAATCATTTTTATCCCATATCACTAATTGGGATCCTTTATCTGCTAATTTTACAATAATATTTTCATCCTGTTTAATTTCATTTAATGCTCGCATATGATTTTTAGATATATTTAGCTTACTTTTTGTATTTGGTGGTAAGGAAACATATTTTTTAAAGATTTGATTATTAAACATTTTACTCGCAATCTCTCGGGCAGGTTGATTTGATACATCTTTACAAGAATTTTTCCACATTTTCTTTAATGCGCATGTAACATTGTATCTTGAAAATTCTCGTTCTGTGATATTAAAGTTATGACCATAGTTAAGCGCTTGAATTTGGAGATTCGTTAAATTAGTATTTGAAAGATTTAATATGTTGTTTTGAGTAGTAAGCTGTCTTGCACGGTTACGTTTGAAAGTTCTATATGGCACTAAATTCATCGTATCTAATTCATCCTTCGTAATTTTCTTCTTACTTATCCAGGATAGTTTTTTGGCTTTTTTGTGGAGTAATTGTTGGTAAAGTTCCACATCATAATGATCTTTATATGTATCAGTGTTGAAAGCTTGTAGGAAAGCTTTCAACATATTTCCTTTCTTATAGGAAACCCAGTAGTCCTAAAATGCATTTGCACCCGTTGAGTGCCCACCCAAAACACATTAAGATGAATATGATCATAAATGAAACATCAAGAATCCTGAAAATATGTAGTACAACAAAATCACAGCTAGATACAATAGACCATCTAAGAAAGCAGCTCATTCTGAGAGGATATACTTATCGTGAGGTTAATCGATCAATTAATAAAAGTCTAATATTATTAAAAAATTCCAAAAACTTGCCGAAAGAAAAAATATGCAGTGACAATATTTACGTCTTCCCTTATCATAAGGCATTACAATCATTATCATGCGACGCTAACGAATCAATAGGTAATATAGCAAAACAAATAGGAAAACCAATCAAAAGAGTATTTATAACCTTTAAAGCTACAAACACAATCGGTCGCCGGTTAATACGGTCAAAATTCCAAAGACAAGGAAACAAAAATATGTCGGGATGTAAACAATGCCAAAGAGCGCGAACAAAATGTTGTGAAAATGTTATTAATGCTACAAAGTACGTTAGCAGCAAAACGAAATTAGAATATAAAATAAACGGCAATACATCATGCGCATCAAACGGTAATGTATATTTAGCAACATGCAGACTGTGTCAACTACAATACGTAGGTGAGACAGGACTTAGCATGAATATGAGACTTAATAATCGCAGATCAGATATAAATAAACAGTTAACACATCGCGACGCGATTGTGCATCATTGTATTTCAGCACATTCAAAAAATTCGGATATTTTTGACTATATCATAATAAAGGATGGTATTAACGACACTAAAGAAAGAAGAATAGAAGAGCAGAGAATTGTAGGTCAACTATTAACAGATACTAATCATGGGTTAAATTCAGAACACATTTACAAATGGGATGTCGATATTACATAATTCCACCTTAAACAATTACTTTGTTTTATTAATTGTTAACTTTATTGTGCTCTCACTCTAGATTGACAAAGCTCCAAAGAGCGAAACGTTTTCAATAAAATTTTGAATCTATTTTGCTTGTGCTGGTGTAAATCGTAAGATAAACATAAATCTATTGTACTCCTGTGAGAGTCCCAGCGATAGTGTACAACGTACAATGCATTTTAATATATATATATATATATATATATATATATATATATATATATATATATATATATATATATATCTCGTGTTTTAATTGTCATACAGAAGTGGATTAGTGATTATACTTAAATAACAAACTTTTATAAGTAAACAAATATTTATTTTAAAGTTACTTTTATGAGCACTTAATATTTATAAAGATGCTAGAAATATCTGGCGAGCGGTAGATTAAGGTTCGCTAAATAAATATTTTTAGCGCTATTTAAATTCTATCAATGATCCATTTCCGAGTAAATATATTTACCTAAAATAATCATAATAAAATTTTTCTAATTTTCTATTGTATTAATTTATTTAATGTTTTAGGTTAAGACCTCTTTGATAATTTTTACAATTTTGCTAATAACCTTTTTGTAAAATTAATGTGGGATGATTTCCTTTCTAACGTAGTCTATTTCATTCTAGAAATTTCTAATCATTTCCCAGATTTTCCAGAAAACTGACTAGCAACAAAAGTGCATATATAAATATGAATTTCAAATTCAATTAAATTAGCTTTTACAGGTAAATCACATTTAAAATGGCATATATAAAGACATTTATAATGACATTATATATGATAATGACATAGTATATAATGACATTATATATGATAATGACTTTATATAATTGCATTCATGGTTATGTAAATAAACAAAATTGCATTTGTTTATGTACATAAACATTACTTTTGTTAGTAATTACATTAACACAAAAATGCTTAATTATAAATAGTTGATAATGATCCATTATTGATAAAGAATTATTTGAGCTGGATCAAAAAGGGAGAACTTTTATGTGATATTTCGCTTACCTCTGTTAGCATCTTCAGAAAATTACTGATTGCAATTTTTTGAAGATGCTAGCAGAGGTTTACGAAATTTCAAAAAAGTGTCAATTTTTTATCCAGCTCCAATAATTCTTTAATGTTTAATTAAATAAACGTTTCGATATTCATTTCCACCTGTATCCAATTGTAATCAGATTGTATTTTATTTAATCTTAGTTTTCTGAGATAAAATTATCTGTAAATATACATAATCGTTCAGAGAGAATCATCAGAGAAATTCGAAACATTACAAGAGGAAATACGCCCCTAGCATATATAGTTGTCCATGCACTCTTCATCGACCAGGTTTATTAACCTTGTTGATTAACTGTTTAATAAATAGAAGCTATCAGCTCATAAGTAGGTGTTTATCGCCCACGCTTTAGAATTTAATATTAAATATATAAAATTCACCAGAGTGTAAAGACAAGCAAATGAATTTTTTTCGACAAAGTAACATTAAATTTGAGATAAATTAAACGGATACTTCGCCCAGTTTAACAGAGTCAAATAAGTAATTAATGATATCTTCATCACTAGATAGGATTTTAAGCATTTCAGGTATTTTATTTTGCTCGATGGCACCTTTTGGTCCAATAATGTATGCAATATCAGTGTAGCCGCAAAGAATCAAAGCCTTACATAGCTCGTTCCAACTATCACGGCCATTAAGCAAACGCGTTTTCGCAAACCAATGATAAAGTATTAATCTTCGAAGTCCGTACTCATCAACGGGCAAAGTAGTAACGGGTACACTAACCACGTGTTTTGGAGCTGTAGTGTCGATTGTTTTTATTGAATTACCCGTTATGGCAAGTGCAGGATATGTTCGCTTCCTGAATCTTTGCTTGAGATCTTCATAAATCACATTATGTATACCTAATGATCTAGCAAGTTTGTTGCTATCACATGAATTACCCATCTGGCGTGCTACTTCGTCAAGTATGTTTCGTTCAATGTCCAAACATTGTGGCAAAATACTAGTATCTTTCTGTATAGATACCTGGCTATAACGAGAATCTCCTGCTGAGTACATTAATCTACTCTTTATGTTTTGGTGTATATTTTCCAATGCGTGAACAAACATTTTCTTTGCCATGCTCACTCTAATCCGTCCTACCCATTTTGCATCACTACCTATGCCGTAATGATTTTTATTTGTCTGATGCAAAGGGCTTCCTCTATTTGTCTTATGAGTAAATGTTTTTGCTGTAGTTTTAGACGAACTTGATCGTAAATCCGCAGGTATCTTTTCTGTTGCTATATCATCACTGCTCACAGCAGTAATCTTTACATCAGATGATTTTATAATACCATCGTTGGTTTGTCCATCTGTAGTATGAAATGATTGACCCCGTTTCAGTTCCTGCATATTAGACTCTTGTTTCGTCGCAATCATCATCTGCTGTTGCTGTTGTACAGTGTATAATGTGCTCTTTTCTGCTGCCGGTAGAATTATCTTGCTTTCGGCCATGTTTTGATTATATGCTGATAGAATTGGTTGCCTGACATAAACATGTACCGAACCGTGATATTCATGCGCTGAAAATGCCTGTCCGAATAGATTTACTGGGCATATATCCATTGTAAGTTGATTAATAAAACGATGGAAGACATTTACATGAAATATACGACGAAGGTTAGTTGCAACTGGACCAGGCATCATACCAATTTCATATGGGTCTTCAACAATGTTTTCACTGTCACTTAACGCTGATGCAATGTTTCCATCTAGATACACGATAAGCTCAGCTAGCTCAGCTACTTGAATTTCTAGCTTGTCTGTCAGCAAATGAGTATAAAATGGTGCCTGCTTTTTCACAATTTGGTATGCATCATCTAATAATGCATCCGGACAGATAATCATTAAGAGTGACTGCTGGTAGTGACCAGATGAATGGCGTAAAACTTCTAGACGCTGATAAATAAACACGTTTAGTATATTGTATGACGATATATTAAGGATGCTGTTGCAAAGATTGGTATTATCAATGTTTAATATATTTAATTCTTTCTGTACACATTGTGTCCGTATTAGAAGCAAAGGGCTGAATGGACTATCTACTTCAAAATATATTCGCTTAGAATTGGTCAACGCTAATGACTGGTTATTCCGATCATTGTTTGTTCCATTTTCAGCCATTGTTATCTGCTCATCATTTAGATTAAATCGCAGTTTACTTGTATCTGTGAGATTAAGCCAGTATCCGGTTGTTTTGGCTTTACTATCATAGTATTTTTTACGACCAAACAGCAGTGCACCGTGTTTAATATGACTCATATCCGAGTAATCATACTGCTTGCCACTTCGTTTTGTCTTTTTTCGTTGTTCACTCGGTTGTTGTTGAAGTAATGTTTGTTTTCGAGTTTCAGCATTTACCCCAGTGAGCGTATTCTTTCTGGTCGCTGGATCAGTTTCGTACTGATCTAGTTGAACAGCTAAGATAGGCATATGAACAACTGTATCTAGATACTTGCTGGAGTTTTCAGCATCTTCTGCTACTGTTGTTGCAGTGGCCGTAATATTTGCTTTACTAGATACACTATGAGAATACAGCTTAAATTCAGGAACACCGTATGGTTCAACTGGTGTGGCCTTTAAACCATGGTACGGATCAAATTGAGGAACCTTAATTGGTATTGTTTTCTTTGTCTGTATGGGCTCTACACCATCATCAATATACTCACTGCTCAATGCATTAGGTAACACGGTTAGTATTGATGCCGGAAAGTTTTTCTTTTTTGTTTTCCAATCAATTTGAATAAGACTTGCTCCATCTACACTTAAATTTGAGTGAACAGACATTGGCGATCGTAATTTGTTTAAAAGCCGGTCTTGTATCCTAAGAATGGTCACAGATGGGTACCAAAGCGGATCGTTACTTATTTGAACGGTAGATGCCATTTTATATTCTTCTGCTTCCGGATTCCATACATCCGTAATTCCTTTTAAATTCATATTATCATAATATGAATCTGAAATTGATTGAAAATTTACCGTAGATGGTCGGCAGGTGATCATCAATTGAATTGTGCTTTTAATAAGTCTAATCCGGGCACAAAAATGCTTGTTCTGATATTGCTCGCCTGTAGAATATCCTCCAGCACTAACTGCCTGAACGCTTTCTAATATTGATGAATCGTTGTTAATGTCGATATCTCTTCTAAATTTCATTTCTACTACACGTCTGTTAGACAAAAATTTAGTTTCACATCCTAGCATCACATACATAGTCTGCACTGGTTTTCTTACCTTAATTTCGTAAACGTGTGACAGTAGCTGATCGTAAGGACACAAAAAATTTGTTAAAATTGACCTTGTATTTTGATGATTGTCATGCATTGGAGTTAATTTCCTACACACAAAATCAGTTTTCCTAAATTGACCTGAAGTTACACGAATTCCAACATAGTGAACATCCGGATTTAATTTTAACATTACGCTATCCGACTGAGCATGTTGCAATGTATAAATGAAAGTGTCTATACTATCTAATCTCTCCCCGAAATTACTCAGCGGATCATCTAGTAGTTTATCAACTGTGATACTGGTTAAATCACTTTGATCTTTATCAAAACTTCTTGTATAGTGGCTGTCAAAGGTTTCTTTCTCAGCAAGTTTGCTCATTAGAAGATAACACGTTTTAAGTATTTTACTATAAGCAAAAGCCAATGCCTTTCGCTTTGATTTCAAAAGAGCATTTTCATTTATTCCAATGCTAGGCATCCATTTGATAAACAAATCAACATCGTCGATATTTAATTCAGCAGTCGAAGGCAATTGGACCAAGGAGCGAATACTGTGTACAATTTGTTTTATAAGTTCCCTTAGTTCATGAACAATATGTGTCCTACGTTTATCTATTGATTTTACTGTATTCTTGTTTACTTCTGGATTTACAACCGATTTTGTTGTCATAATTTCGATATTGTGTTCTTCGTATAGATTATCAGCATCGCCCAGGAAAAACCGTTCCATCAGATTAAGGATCTGTGTTAGATATTGATAAAGTTTCGATGGTGGCGGTCCTTCATCTGCATCAGTTACCATAAATTGATCTTGTATTTCGTCATTTATATACAACATATTTGTAATGGAAGCGGTAAGTTCGAGGCTGCTATTTTCTCTATCCACGTTGACATAATAGACAACAGTTTCAATTAAGCTATCGATAATAATTTGAATATCAGTATGTTTGGTAAGTATATCATTTATGTTATCTGTGACGCTTAAAATATTTAGATGCTGATAGTCCTTATAGGCTTCGAAAATATCTTGTTTCTTTTGGTGACCTTGAATAAATCCACGGTTAGTTTCATCATCTTTCAGCCGTTGACAATAGCTATTCAATCGCTTACAGAGATCATCGAATTCTTCGTTGCTCAGTAAGGAAGTTTTACTTGCATGTTTTGGCTGTTTTGGCAATTGACTAAGATATTGGTCCAATGGAGATACTAGATGTGCTAATTTATCATTATTTACTGTCTGGTGTAAGGAGTTTTGATGATCTGTAGAATCCATACTTATTTTCTGCGTCCCTGATCCATCTTTTGCAATATTGGGATTTAGTGATTTTACTGACTGTTCAACAGATGAAGAATTCGTAAATGTAGTGCCGGTATTGTTAGGCTGTGTGAGTTTTGATGAACGATTTAATAACGATGACATTTGGTATAACTTTTATAAAATAAGTAAATATGATGCTTGAATTATTTGATTGTAAGTCAGTTCAAATTCTTAAGGTTGCCATGGTTTCTGTTTTTCTCTTATTATTTTGTCGTTAATTTGAACAAGCAAAATTAACAAACAAACAACTAATGAATATTATTTTCTGTTCGATATATTCAAATTTAGACGTTACATTTGTACATTGATCATACTATTTAAGTAATCGTCGCTCTCCACCTAATATTTTGGCGAAATTCGGTTATGACTATTCCTATAATTTAATGTGATTAAGAGTGTTTTGTTTATGAAAATAGTTATTTGTTGTTTGGTAGGCTAAACTATCTTCATGTAAATATAAGAAGATTTTCAAAAGAAATTTGTACAATTAATAAAAGATCAGCTAAGTTTACGTATTTTATACTACATGAATTAAAATTAAAAATAAATAATTATAATTAATATATCGGATTATAATATCAGATATATAAGTAAAATATTAACGCGAATGTTCGCGAAGCTTCTAAGCCATAAGCTAGTGAAATTTTTATAATATTAATCAATCTATATTGTTTAATATGATATATAAAAAGTAAATACTTGATTTTAAAAGTGTCTAACGTTTTAGAAACAAATAAAAATTATTACCAGCCAGTATATTATATCATTAACTAATAAGATTTTATGCAACTAATATTTATATAACGATAAAATTTACTTTTAAAATTTAAAATAAAAGTCAATTATTATGAATTGACTAATAAATAATATACGATGTATTATTTATTAGAATTGACTGATAAGGAATAGAGGTTATAGGTGGAACTGCTCTGTTACCAGGTTTCGGTCCCTATTCATCAACCCAACATAGCAGTGGTAATGGTTAATTTAGGATGGTTAATAAATCAAAAATTAATTAAAGACTATAAATAATTATTGTAATATAAATTACTACAATTGAACACCATAAACTTCATTAATAAATGTTTAGATAATTTTTATAAGTAGACTTTTAAATAATTCTAAAGGTAAAGAAATAATAGGGTCAGATTTAAGTAAATATATTCCTAAAATAAGGTATAAGTTGTTACCGCCAAAAGGTCGAAACATTTGTAATTATAATAAAGAATTGAAATCAATATGTAACGATAATATTAAAAACATGATAGAAACTAAATGTGATTGCAAAAGTCTTAATTTTGATAAAATAAATCAGCATATAATTACCCATAAGTATAGAATTATAATCACCCATTTACCCATAATTTAGAATTAATTGAAAATGAAGAATAAAGGAAAATGCTATTCAAAGGGTAAAAATATAAATTAAATAATAACTATAAAATTAAAATTTACAGTAAACGAAAAAATTATATCAAAAGAATATAAATTTTATAATTCGTTCTAAAAAGTTGATAAAAAATCGGTAAACTGAATAATAGTGAAAGCTTAAATATATCAGATATAAAAATTTGGAAGGATTATATTTGATAAAATAAAGCATTAAAACTCCTCTCAGTTTTATGAATAAAACAATTGAAGTAGAAAAACACATTTTAAAAAAATATTGCAAGATAATCGAAATTAATACTGGTATAAAAAACACTATACAAATATCAATTAAACTAAAAATTTAGAACCCACAAAAGTAATAAATTTTCAGAATTTAAATACTTACAATTATAGCGCTATTTAAACAAATTTAAATTAAGCTTATATTAAATAAGCGTTAGAAAAATTAATTAACCTTATATTCAGAAATATATATGCATATATATATATATATATATATATATATATATATATATTATAATAACTACAACGCATATCTAACAAAAATTAAACCATAAAGTAAATACACATATATGGATCAAAGCCTTAATATTAGGGATACGGCAATACATGTGTAAATTATTTAAAAGAAGAGACATCTATATTCAGACAAGTAAAATTTGTTCCAATGGGAGGTAATAGTAACACAATTATAGCTGACTTTTATAAATTTGTTCATAACTATTAAAAAATAATTCTAAGCTATATAAAGATATGAATACAGGTTTTAATTTTGATTATATATGTGTATTTAACTCTAATAATTTTGATACAAAGAGGCGAACAAATTTATCCAGGTAGTCGTATTCTTTATAATACTAATATTGATATTAAATAATGTATATATCTAAATATGAACATTAAATTAACATCAATTAAAACTACTTTTAATTTATATCGTAAAGATTACATATTTAAATTTACAAAAAACATTTTTGCTTGAGCATTCATGCATACCGTATAATATTAAATATAATACATTAAATGAAATTTTAAGAATTGCAACAATTTGTAACGATATTGGCTTTCATCAAAATTATTTAAATAATGTAATCGATAAATATTTTAAGCAAGGTTATTATAAAAATAAAATCAAACAGAAAATCGTAAAATTTAAAAATCATCAAAATATTATAAAAAAAATATTTAAACTGTTAAGCGAAATTTTTTTTGGTTATCTAAAAATTAAGCTATAGCTTAGTATTTTAATATATAACTTAATATTTTTATCTATAAATTAATATTCTATATGGTAATTGCGCATTGAATTTAATCGTGTTTAACTTTAATTTTTAAATTTGTGAAAATTTGAACAGTCAATTCATAAAAATAACTTTTATTTTAAATTACAATTTTTTATTTTAACTTGATATAAATTATAAATTTATTTAAAATAAATTCGTTTTGTATATGAAAGTAAATTCGTCCAAATAAAATTCCCTTCGTATGATCATCATTTAGATTAATGACATTAAAGAATTGCCATAATATGTAATAATATTGACTTTCTTCGACATCATTTAAACAATTAAAGATGCATATTTTAAACTGGGTTACTATAAAAATAACATCAAGCAGAAAATAGTAAAATATATAAATCAACACAATAACATTAAAAATAAATTTAAAATCATTAGCGGAAAATTTTATTATGTTGAAAATCTATACAAGAGCGTATACCGGATGTCACTTAAAGATGATATGCGGATGACGCAAACTTTATGGACACCACGGAAAACCTCAGACAGGTATGGAATTTGTTGATGAATATAGGTCTACGATATGGATATATCATTAACCCAGCAAAATGCAAAATATTGGTTCACACTAAACAAAAACTAAGAGTGATGAGTGAATTTCACGATGTGAACCTACATATAACGGATGAAGGTCTTACAATTATTGGCGCACCAGTTGGAACCGTCGCATTTATTGAACGGATCGTGACCGGTAAGATTGACAAATGATGCGAACAGCTACTGCAACTGAGCACATTGGCAGATAGGGATGCTCATTGTACGTACTACGCATATATTTACGCTTTCCAGAATAAATGGTTTCACATTATTCGCACCACATTGTGCAAGGGGGAATGGTATGGGTTACTAAAGGAAAACATATTCGAAGTGTTCTGTACTGACTTATTCTAACAGAAAACCATCGACGAGCTAGAAAACGTATATATTCTTCCTACGGAATTAGGCGGACTTAGATTTAGGGATCCCGTGGTCGAAGTACTGAATTAGCACAGTTCATCAATTCAAATTTGCATTCCGTTTGATACTGTACTTGCGAATGATTGTGAACAATCGCAAATTAAAATTGGCGGGGCAATTAAGAATCCAAAATTTGGAACGTCAAAAGGAAAGTCGGGATGATGTGGAGGTTGACTTCCCCAGAACGACCCGGTTACTTGACTTTGCATCTTTGAAGGGTGCATCAGGTTGGCTAACTAGCCGTCCGCTAGAAGCGTTTAATAGTCATCTGTCAATCATTTGGTTCCAGGTATGACCTGGAACCGACAAGCATAGCTCATACATGTGTTTGTAGAGCTGAGTTCAACATTAACCATGCTTTATCTTGTAAAAGAGGTGGCCTTCCAACAGTTCGTCACAATGAAGTTCGCGATGTATTGGCAACTGTCTTAACAGAAATATGCTCAAGTGTGGCAATTGAACCAAGTTTAGCTCCAGTGCCTGAAACGTATATATTTGAAACTAGCACGACGACGATAAATACCGATGCTTGTCCAGATATAGTATGTCGTGGTCTCTTCGGAAATAGGATGGGACGCATGTTCATGGCCGTGTGTATATTTAATTCAAATACTGTATCGTATTTGTCGAAGTCAAAACATACATGTTTCGAATTCCATGAAAAGAGAAAGCGATCCAATTGTATTTGCGGCTACTGGTGGACCAGGAAGTATGCGCAATCCGTCATGATGCAATTTCCTCGAAAATTAGCAGTAATTGAGGAAGAAGTTACTCCGAGGTGATCTCGTGGTTGCGAGCAAAACTGAGCATCGCGATCGCCAGGTCTATATCGCAATGCTTGCGTGATATCGATCAAGGAAGGGAGTTCCTGCCAATATTACGGGGGTATCAGCATTCAAATTGCCGATAGCTGAAGAAAGAATCATTATCAATTAATTGCAAGATACACTCTGATGAAATAGTAATCTTCATGTGATGATTATTATTTATGGACCCATTGGCGGGGTATCTTAATATGTATTTATTATTAATAAACTAAAAAATTAAAAATTAAAAAATATGTATGCCCTTTTGATAGCATTTTCCTTAATTCATTGTTTTTAATTAATTCTAGATTATAAGTACATATATGTTCATTTATTTTATCAAAACTAAGAATTTTGCAATCGCATTCAGTTTCTATCATGTTTCTAATACTATCGTTACATATTGATTTCAATTCTTTATTATAATTACAAATTTTTCGTCCTAATGGTGGTAGGAGTGTTAGAATTATTTAAAAGTCCGGCTATATTTATTTTATCTATACATTTATTAATGAAGTTTATGGTTAATGTATATTTTCTATTGTTATTATTAACATTTATTGTACGATTATAGTATTTTGTATTACAATAACTGTCTATTATACAACTTAACCTATCATAATCATTAATTAATCTTTTATTTATTGAACAAATGATATTGTTAGAAAAAAATATATTTACATAAACATATTTTAGCTTATTATCCCCTAAAAGTTGTTTTAATATTTCTAATTGTTCATATATATTTTATATTTTTAACTCTATTTTTCTTATTCCTTTTATCACAATGACTTCTTAGTTTGCGTTTAACCGGATTATTATAATATAGTTGTGTATTATTTACTATACTACTTCTCTCAATTCCTTGTACCACGTCATCCAATCCTAATCGATACATGGAATTAAGAGTTTTAATCGAATGTTTTCTTCAATAATATGTTCTAAAATAAAAAATTTAGTTTCCAATATCATGTTCTATTAATCTATGTTTATAAATATAGTTTGTCTATTATGCTGTATATTATATGGTTAAGGACCAATTTTCACAAACCCAATTCCCACAAAAAAAATAATAAAAATTTTCACCCATAAGAATTATTAAAAGGAGAGTTTAAATATAAATATTTTATATTATCATTTTTTTATTTAAAATCTATAAAAAAGTTTTATTAATATAAGTATATTTTACAAAACAAATTTAAATATCCAATTTAATTGTTTGTTTTAGACCTACCATCAAAAGTTGTAAATCGATTTCTTCTCTCTCAAAGCTATTCTTCATTTATTGGTTCACATATACTCTTTTTCTCGATTTGAGTTTTATGTTACAGTATAAAAGATGAAATTCTCCACAGTAAGAACTGTGGAGAATTATATATGTGCTGCCTATATATGTGCTGCCTATATATGTGCTGCCTATATATGTGCTGTCATGGCCAAAATGATAATCTTTTTAAAGTATAGCGTTAATTAAAACGTTATCCGTTTTTATGTCAAAAACATTTACACATATCATCATCCGATTTTAGGTGGAAGCGACATCTACCACTGTGGTAGTTGATGCCACCTCGTCCTCCCTTAGCACTTCCTAATTTTTTCTTTATGTAAATAGACTACGTTTTGTTTTGGAATTATAGGAATGAACAGTATTTTCTATTTTCGTTCCTGTTAATGTTGAACAAATCTTTCAATTTGCAATATGAAATATTCTTACTTGTAATATCTTGAGTTTTTATGCAAGATATCTAAATTTTTTAGAATAATTAATTTATTTTAAACACTGGAATACATTAGCAACTAGCAAAAATATACAATTAATGAGTCAGATTGTTATGTAACTACAATTTGCTAAAAAGAAATGCATTTGGCGCTATTAAGTATCATTTTATTGCAATAAATATTGTTTTTAAGATGATAACAATGAACTATACTTCAAAGTTATTAAAAAATGCATCATCTCCATTTAGACGTAAAAGGGATAGATACTTCAGTAACAATCACATTATTATATTAGTTTCAAATAGCCAATCATCCTTATTGTCAGATATGCACGATGTTGCCGGATTGCTTCTCTACGAAGTTGACAACAAAAAATTATGTTTTGAGTTTAATAGAGATGCTATAAAAAACAAGCAATCGTTCAGCTTATATGAAGAGGACAACCTAACTAGCAGGAAGGCCATTGATGACAGACAAAAGTTCGAACAAGAAAATGAAGAATATCTTTTTAATATTTACTCGTCTGTAAGCGATGCAAATGTATGCCAAATATTATTAAAAACAGATAGCACAAAGATAAAATATGTAGATGATAGGAGAGTTCTGTTCAACGTTAATATTGCGCAAAGTAAATGTATTTACAATGGTAATCAAAGAGATGGCTTAGATAATAAAATTAAGGCGATTATTTTTAAAATTGCAACATGTCTTTGCAAACTTATTTTCACAATCGAGTAAATGATTTCAGTGCAAGACACTAAACCTGAATCGTAATTTACGAGTACCAGCGATATATACGTCGTATTTTGTTAGTTCACAATTATGTCAAAGATTTCGAATTAGAGTCAAGTATTCTCCCAACGAGCTGTGCAAACTCCGAGTGTTCATAAGCACCGTATTTTGCATTTTTTGTTCTAACGATGGAAATAAATGGTGTACAAAATGTCTAAAAATACTCGTGATGTGTAAATATCAATTTTTTTATCAAAAAATTTTGATAATAAAATATTATCATTTAATATAAAGACATTAAATATCAATAAATCATTAAATATAAAATATTAAATTATATGAAACATCATTTAATATTTTTAATTTATAGGAACAACGGAAAATACTAATCAAAGACCAAAGGAATTATTCAATACTTCAATGGCAACTGCCATCATCATCAAGAATTTTTTTTACAGTTTTGAACATTAAAATAACATAAACATGTTTATATGCTGGCCTCGCAAAATTAAATAAATATGTTCTTAAATTACAAAACCATCATCAAAGAGAAAAACGAAGTAAGTTAAAGATAAATCATCAGCAACTCTATCTTAACATGCTTTAGTCTACGTCTTCTCTGCAACAATGTCACGGCCTCACGTCCATAAGGATATGATAAACCCCGCCACACCAGGGCGCCGCACTCCGACTGAAGTATTCGGGGTCTCTAATCCGTCCCTAAGAGTCCAGTCAAGGCAGACTATGTTCAGTAATCTGGATATCAGGAGCTTAAGAAACCTTCCTCGCTAAATTGATAAAAGAAAAAATACACAACAAGAGAAAGCTATCAAACACTAAAAAATCACATAATAAAGCAAAGCAAAGCATAAAATTATCAACCATAAGAACAAAAAACAAAATTAAACAGTAAAACAAAATTATAGCAATTAGAAAATAAAATTGACCATAAAAAATTAGCAATTGTAGATATTGTTTAACACAAAATCTAGAATGCAAACGGACTAAAACACAAGAAATCAAAATAAAGATCTCGATTTTAAATAGTTGATACTAATCCATCATTGATAAATAATTATTGAAGCTAAATCACAGGAAAGGCGTAATTATTTTTGATATTTCGCTAATTACTCTTAGCATCTTCAGAAAATTACATCTTCAGAAAATTACAGTAATTTTCTGTAGTGAAGATGCTAATAGTAATTAGCGAAATATCAAAAATAATTTCCTCTTTCCTTTGATCCAGCTCTAATAATTATTTATAAAATTACTATTTTTTAATTGTTATTACTAATATTTCACTATGAGAAAATCACCGTCTTCCACATTGCTATCCTATAAAACTATTAAAGCAAACATCCGTACTGCTGCTTGCTTTTTGATAAAATCAGCGTGCAAATTAAAAATTGTCATACTTTCAATGGTAATAATGACTGCACAGGTGTATAAACTTAAAATTAAAAAACAAAATATAGATGATTAGTTTGAGAATTGAAAGTCAAATTTAATTTGAAATCATTAATGATTTAAATTAAATTTGCAAAATGTAAGACTAAAAGTATTTCATTCAATCTAATTGTCAATAAAGCAGACGAGTCGATTGATCGTCAGGCAACATTAACAAGATCGACACGTGAAATGTAGGTATTGAATCATTAGCTGATGACGTCTACCAATACCGAAATGTAGTGTTAAATTTAGGGTTAAATACAACCCTAAATTTACATGCTGATTCCTATCCTCACATGATTGACATCAACCACCAAGATTAATAGTATGAACCACCAATCACCAAAATGATGACATGGGAAGATGAAAATTTTACGAATAGTTTTCTGCAAGTGGATATACCATGCCACTCAGTCAGTGGAGCGTGACGTACAAGTGGTTAATAATACCACATGAAAATAATATAAGACGTAATTATTTTTGATATTTCGCTAACTAATGTTAGCATCTTTAAAATGTTTTTCTGAAGATGCTAGCAGAAGTTAGCGAACTATTAAAAATAATTACGTATTTCCTTTGATCCAGCAACAAGAATTATTTATAAATATATCGGATATTACTATACATCGTTAAAACAAAAACACTAATTATATTTTAACTTAACATTATAGTCCGGCATTAAGTTAGACTCACGAGCCATAAAAATGCTTCTTCTATTAGATTTGTTAAATAATTGCTTTCGAACACAACACAGTCACGTTCTGAAAATTAACTGCATGATTAAGTGATGTACAATGCTGAGTACTGGCACTGAAAACAGTTCCTTTTGAATATTATAGACGTGTTGCTAGATTCTTTTAGATAAACATTTTCCAGTCTGATCAATATAGACTCAGTCGCAATCAGAACAAGGTATTTTATAAACAATTGACTATCTACTAGATAAAGGTTTAGGCTTTAATATGTTATGCATTATAGGCAATTAATTATTAAAAACGCAATTTTCATTCGTATTCATTCATCACATTCTTAGAAATAAAATGGGATAAACGAAAATTCTATCTTTTATTTATGTAAGGAATGCCAAAATAATTCACCTTTTTCTTAGGACCAACTATGCGGCTTATCGATATGACTGAACCACAAAAGGCGTTTTTGATTGCCCATCTGGGAAAACCACTCTCTATCAAACTATGCGTAATAACCTCTTTCCTATCAGCATACAAATCATCGGAGGAACATATAAGTCTATCGCATCGAAAGTGTGAAACAGCAGCCGATATAAACCACTTAACAGGAATGCTAGACGACCAAGACACGATATCCGGTTCAATCACTATTTTTTGATATATAGGGGTCTTAAGTAATGACATTGCATCACGCCCAACTAAGACGTCCAAGAATGACAATCCTCCGTCACTTTCACTAGAGATACACCATTGAATTCGGGCATCGTTAGAGTTAAGAATATCCGAGAAAGCACAAGAAGTAACATTATTTCAGCAAGCAAGAAATACATTATCAACATATATGAACAACATTACAGCCATCTCCATCTGACATATAAAATCATTTTTAAATCTTCTCACATATAGCTCTGCAAAAACCGGTGCAAGAGGATTTCCAATTGCAATTACCTCGATTTGGTCCCACATTTCGTCGTTATAGACAAATTTGACCCACTTGTACACATCAGTAACAGTTTAATCCAATCTTCCATACAGAGTAATAAACCATCATTGGGCTCCGTCATAGTAAATCAGCAGATATGTTAATTGCCTCAACAAGTGGAACATTAGTGTATAGTGAGGATATATTCGCTGAAAAACAACCACGAGTGAGAAAAAATGAGGACCGTATTTGATGAAGGTAAAATGGTCCATAGTAATGTGGTCCCTCAACATCGAGGCGATATAGTTAGACAGATTGTAGGCAAAGGTAGCATATGAGGCAACTATATGTCTTCCCGATTATTAGGTCTACTTGTCGATTCTTTAGGTTGGGCCTAAAGAATGAAACATTAGACTGATGGAGCTGATGATCGAAGTCCAGTTATTTAGCAGCAAATTTGGATTAAAAATCAATCGTAGCCAGCTTTGGCTCCTGGACCACAGTTTCAAGCGATTTTTCGCAATAACAATATATATATATATATATATATATATATATATATATATATATATATATATATATATATATATATATATATGTTTGATTCAACCAGGACTGTCTATTACACCTATCTGATTTTCTCTCTATATATAGAGAATTTCATGCTTCTACACTGCAAGACGGCGTACCGTTTCGGCTTTGAGAAGCCTCATCAGTTGCAGCAATACAGTGTATACACATGAAAAACATACTATATATAGATTATAGCAGAAAGAATTCACTATATGCAAATTGCATGACGTAGCTTGCGCTTTCGAAGTCAATGCAATGCAGTGAATTCTTTTCAGTGAAATAGACATCAGCGGGAGCACTAAATGACCAATATAATATATTACAAAGGAAACAGCCTCGCCGCCTGGTTGAATCAAACTTTTAATTTATTTATTGGTCCTCCGAGGATCCCAGGCGGCGGTGCTGTTTCCTTTGTAATATATTATATTGGTCATTTAGTGATCCCGCTGATGTCTATTACACTGAAAAGAATTCACTGCATTGCATTGACTTCGAAAGCGCAAGCTACGTCATGCAATTAGCATATAGTGAATTCTTTCTGCTTTAATCTATATATAGTATGTTTTTCATGTGTATACACTGTATTGCTGCAACTGATGAGGCTTCTCAAAGCCGAAACGGTACGCCGTCTTGCAGTGTAGAAGCATGAAATTCTCTATATATAGAGAGAAAAGCAGATAGGTGTAATAGACAGTCCTGGTTGAATCAAACCTTTAATTTATTTATTGGTCCTCCGAGGATCCCAGGCGGCGGTGCTGTTTCCTTTGTATATATATATATATATATATATATATATATATATATATATATATATATATATATATATATATATATATATATATATATATATATATATATATATATATATATATATAATTTGTTGTTACACCTGCCCTGGGACACACAATGGTGTACACGTAAATAAATTACTGTTTTCCTCATGATGAGGCATAAACACCAGGCAGCATTCTATATATCCTCATCAGATCAAGAAATAGAACCGAATTATTCTCGCAATATTCAAAGTCGCTACGTATGCCCAGTCATTCTATGTGTGACGATAAACTTCAACAACGGTATACGCGTTTCGTTCTTACGGAGCTCATCAGTACCGTGACTTTAATAATCATCCATAGGCACCTTTACACACGCTTAAACAATGTCTAAAGCTCGAAAAACAGAACAACCCTTAATCTGAATCATCAGAGGAAATTTAGCATAAGCTCTGTGCATTGGCAGTGCGTATTGCGGTTTAACCATGCATCAGGCACTAAATTCCTTTTAATAGAAATGCTGTTTTACAGGGACACTCTAAAGTGTACAAATATATAAAATATAATTTGTTGTTACACCTGCCCTGGGACACACAATGGTGTACACGTAAATAAATTACTGTTTTCCTCATGATGAGGCATAAACACCAGGCAGCATTCTATATATCCTCATCAGATCAAGAAATAGAACCGAATTATTCTCGCAATATTCAAAGTCGCTACGTATGCCCAGTCATTCTATGTGTGACGATAAACTTCAACAACGGTATACGCGTTTCGTTCTTACGGAGCTCATCAGTACCGTGACTTTAATAATCATCCATAGGCACCTTTACACACGCTTAAACAATGTCTAAAGCTCGAAAAACAGAAAAACCCTTAATCTGAATCATCAGAGGAAATTTAGCATAAGCTCTGTGCATGGCAGTGCGTATTGCGGTTTAACCATGCATCAGGCACTAAATTCCTTTTAATAGAAATGCTGTTTTACAGGGACACTCTAAAGTGTACAAATATATAAAATATAATTTGTTGTTACACCTGCCCTGGGACACACAATGGTGTACTCGTAAATAAATCACAATATTTTCCTCATGACGAGGCATAAACACCAGGCAGCATTCTATATATCCTTATCAGATCAAGAAATAGAACCGAATTATTCTCGCAATATTCAAAGTCGCTACGAATGCCCAGTCATCATTTGTGTGACGACAAACTTCAACAACGGTATACGCGTTTAGCTCTTACGGAGCTCATCAGTACCGTGACTTAAATAATCATCCATATGCACCTTAACACACGCTTAAACAATGTCTAAAGCTCGAAAAACAGAACTACCCTTAATCTGAATCATCAGAGGAAATTTAGCATAAGCTCTGTGCATGGCAGTGCGTATTGCGGTTTAACCATGCATCAGGCACTAAATTCCTTTTAATAGAAATGCTGTTTTACAGGGACACTCTAAAGTGTACAAATATATAAAATATAATTTGTTGTTACACCTGCCCTGGGACACACAATGGTGTACTCGTAAATAAATCACTATGTTTTCCTCATGATGAGGCATAAACACCAGGCAGCATTCTATATATCCTCATCAGATCAAGAAATAGAACCGAATTATTCTCGCAATATTCAAAGTCGCTACGTATGCCCAGTCATCCTATGTGTGACGACAAACTTCAACAACGGTATACGCGTTTAGCTCTTTCGGAGCTCATCAGTACCGTGACTTTAATAATCATTTATAGGCACTTTACACACGCTTAAACAATGTCTAAAGCTCGAAAAACAGAACAACCTTTAATCTGAATCATCAGAGGAAATTTTGCATAAGCTCTGTGCATGGCAGTGCGTATTGCGGTTTAACCATGCATCAGGCACTAAATCCCTATATATATATATATATATATATATATATATATATATATATATATATATATATATATATACAGTGCCTGATGGTATATATATACAGTGCATGGTTCAGGATTTAGTGCCTG